>VZTO01020397.1:121747-132790 GCA_013400615.1 Syrrhaptes paradoxus
AAAAAAACAAAAAACCTGCTAGTTTTTACCTTGGTTTGAATCAAGCCAAAATAATGGTGATTTTTTAAAATATTTTTTTTTCTTTGCCCCTAATCTATCGCCGAAGGAAAACAAAAGCGAAGGGGCTTGGCTTTCCCGCCGGGTTGAATCCCGTGCGCAGCCCCGCGGTTTGTTTTCACGGGTTTTGTTTCCTCGGTTGTTATTGCTATCGCTAATTTACAGCACGCTTCGGCACCCAGCGCGGCTGCGAGCCTGGGAAGCGGCGCCAAGGATGGAAAGAGTAACTTAGAGGTTTCAATAATAAAAAAGAAAAAAGAAAAAAGAAGAAAAAAGGAAAAAAAGGGGGGAAAAAGGAAAAAAGGAAGAAAGGAAGAAAGAAAGGAAAAAAGAAAAAGGAAAGGAAAAACAAAAAAAAGAAAAAAGGAAAGGGAAAAAGGAAAAAGGAAAAAGAAAAAAGAAAAAAGGAAAAGGAGACGGAAAAGAAGAAGGAAAAGAAAAAAAAAGAAGAAAGAAGAAGGAAAAGATGAAGAAGGAGAAAAAAATAAAGAAGAAAAATAAGAAAGAAAAAAGAAAAAAGAAATTACCAAAAAAAATTAGTAATTTCAGCCAATTCACTATTTTTGCCTGGAATAAAATCCCCCCATTGCCAGCGCTGAGCGAGTGTATTTGCAGCACGCGTGTATCCCTCCTCGCTACAGACAGACGATTGTAAAATATTTGTACAAATTCAGGGATTTCAGCGATTATGAGGGTGCAGTAACTGCGCCTCTCGGCCATGTAGCCCCACAATTAAATTATTTTAGTGTCCACGTGCTGGTAACGGACTGATCCAGACACACGCTGTGTCTGTCTGCACAATTATCATGCACGTTTGCAGGGGATTAAATATTTCTATTTATATCTCTAAATATATATCTGGGTGGCTATAAATACACATGCACATATAAATCTGTAAGCAGGTATAAATATGCAAATATATTTAAATATGCATGTGTGTATAAATTTATATGCATGCAAAAAAAAAAACCAAAACACGTGTGTGACACGGAAGCTGTCGCCTGCCTTTGTGCATCGTTCTTGCACAAGGGTGGACGTTTGTTCTTTGCTTTTGTGAGCCCTGGGAACGGGACCGTTTTCTGCATCGTCAGCCTCGTTAAATAATAAATCTGGCCGGGACTCGGTGGGCGCGATGGGTTTCCGGCAGGGTCAGACCGAGGGGCTCCGTCTCCTGCTCGCTAACGCAAACCAGGGTTGGGATCGGCGAGGGGGACTCAGAAAGAGAATTAATTCATTTTTTTCCTGCCATCGACACGCGCATTCCTGAGCAAGATGGAGCCGGAGCTTGGGGTGAAGCTCATCAATGAGTCAGACGCTGGGAATTGGAGGATTTTCTGGGATGTTTGCAAGGCAAAGGGAGGGATGTGTGGATGGACAAGGGCTGAGGATTGAGTCCGTGATAGCTTTAGCCAAAAAAAAAAAAATAATGCATGGAAGGGATAGCGCACGGAAGGGATAATGCACGGAAGAAATGATGCACGGAAGGACGCAGGTTCCCTTTGCAGCTCGGGGCTGAGATTATTGTCCCTGCGTGATGGAGATGCAGGGACGTGCCCAAGCCTAGAAGACCACGTTGGCATCCAACAAGGGCGATAGACCTGGGAGGGAGGAATGTGCCCTGGGGAGGAGGAGAAGGTCCTCGCCGTGGGGCGCAGAGCTCAGGGTGGGGACACGAGCAGAAGAGCAGCCAGCACGGCCAACGTCTTCCCATGGCTTCCTTGGGCAAGGGAAGAACGTCATGGGCTTCCCCAAAATACGCGTCTTCGTGAAGGACAGAGGGAATGGCCTCGGTCGTATTGTCCCAGCTCCCTTTGCCTGTGTTTCTCCAGGCTGAGGACCAGAGCTGGAGAACCAGAGCTGGACCAGAGCTTGTGGTTGCCCACCGCAGCCAGGGATGCTACATGCTGGAGGGGGTTTTGGTGTCTAACAGTGTCACCAGTTGTCCCCAAGACTCTATTCCCTCTGCCTTAACCCTGAAGCTCACGTTGAGCTCAGCTGCCTCCACACTTTTCCCTGTTGAGAAGGTTCCAAAGAACAGGTTTTCTGCCCAAACTGCAGATTGCAGAGGAAAAACAATACTAAAAAAATCAACTTCCTTGAGAAAAAGCCCATGGGCTGGACCACACCCGCTGGTCCTCATCACCACTGCTCGTCCTCCAGGCTGGGAGGGAACGCGTGTCCTTGGGGAAGGAGAACCCCAGTCCTGGTCCCGTGCGTTCGGCATCGCTCTGTGCCTCACCAGCCTTTCCAAGGCTCTTGGTAAAACGTCGCAAAATCTCAGCTGTGCAAGATCGTTCGTACAAACCACAGAGCTATGCAAACCCTCCCGACCTCCTGCCGAGCTCTTCAGTGACATCCCGTGATCCCGGGGGAGGCGAGGCAGCTCTTGGAGATGGTTGGAGATGGTTGGGAAAGCCAATGGGATGCAAAGAGGGAGGAAAAAAAAAATTCCTTCCTCGCAGCAAGGAAGAGAGAAACCGAAAACAGAAGAACTTTTGCCTGCAGAGCATCCCGCTGGAGTCCTCCTGCTGCGCTTGGTGGCTTTCTTGCCGTGGCTCGTTTGCTGGCAGATGCAATTAAAACGGGGACATAAAAAATCGTCTCCATCCAAGAGCCAACCCTGCAGCCCTTCCCCGTGTGGAGACATCGGAGTCGGATGCTGGGACGTTGTGAAAAGTTTCTCCTTGAAGTTTTTCAGCCAAGGACTTTGGTGGGATCATCCTTTACCCACAGATAAGCTGGTTGGTGGCAAACGAACCCCAGGGAGCCCCACAGGGACCTCCCTGCCCTGGTCAGCCCCATTGTGGCACCATCAATGGTGCCATGAGAAGAGGCACCCACCTTGGTCCCCCCCAGCAGCCTTCACCCCCAATCTCAAAGCACCGACACATCCATCCACCCAGCTGCGAGGATGAGGTGCTCCCTGGTCATGAAAACCCAGAGCAGAGGGTTGGCAGTGGGTTCAGGAGACCCCAGGAGCTCCACAAGCCGACACCAACCCCACAAATATCCAAAAAAGCTCACAAACAACTCCTCCTGCTGCCTTCAGCTCCCAAATAGCCCAAATCCAACCTTCCCAACACCTCTTCCACCTGCCCAGGAGGCTCCCAGCTGTGGCTCCAGCCTGGAAAACCAGCACATCCCAAACCAGGGCATCCCAAACCAGTGTGTCCCAAATCAGTGTGTCCCAAACCAGCACATCCCAAACCAGCGCATCTCAGACCAGCACGTCCCAAACCAGCACATCCCAAACCAGCGTGTCCCAGACCAGCACGTCCCAGACCAGCGCATCCCAGACCAGCACGTCCCACACCAGCACATTCCCAACCAACACATCGCAAACCAACGCGTCCTAATCCAAAGCATCCCAAACCAACGCGTCCCACACCAGCACATCCCACAGCAGCATATCCCAAACCAGAACATCCCACGCCAGCGCATCCCCAGCCAACGCATCCCCAACCAACACATCCCAGACCAGCGCATCCCAGACCAGCGCATCCCAGACCAGCGCATCCCAGACCAGCGCGTCCCAATCCAGCCTCCCCGTCTCCTCCGCGCCGCCGGCACACATGGACAGACTCATCCCTCCGCTATTAAAATCCTTTTTAATGCCAGCAGTAAAACCGGGAGAGGTACACGGGAGCTAACAAGCCCTTACAGGAGTGATGCAACGTTTAATAATCTTTAATGACTCGGTGCGTGCCAGAGGACTTCCAGTCCCTCTTTAGCAATAATTTACAACGCGCGGCGAGCTGCGGACAGTCGAACAGGGGAAATCTCGGCAGCTCCAGCTACTGCGAAGGGAAAGTGTCGGGGAACGCTGCGGGAGCTGCCGTGGGCATTTAACGGGTGGCTGAGGAAGGGGCACCGGGCGCTCAGACCCCCCCATCTGCAGAGCCAACCCCTCGCAGGACTCTCCACCAGAATGAATTTGAGCCCAGGATCGCAACCCAGCCGCTATTTTTCTTGCAAATGCCGTTTCCCCGAGCGGGGAGCTGGAAAATCCAGCCGTGATTTATACCGCACGCCAGCAACCCAGCGCTCCGGCGATAACACGGGTTTTTACAACGACCCGACAACGTCGCGTCAATCCTGCAACGGCTGCCAAGACGCGGGGCATATATCTTTATATATCTTATATATCTTTATCAGAAGCTCTTTGAAACCAGATTGTCTTGTAATTCCAGCTTTACGCCGTGCCCAGGACCACAAAGCACGCCGGGCTGCCCCAGCATCGCCAATAAAAGCGATGGCACGCTCCGTAATATTATTTAATGGTCGGTGTTATCCTGTTCTGCTATTTAACACCCCGGGTCTGTGCTCCGCCTGGTCCTTCTCTGCCTCTTCTTGCTGTTCCCGGGCAGTCCATCCCCTGCCCTGCAGCCCCGATACCTGTAGGTTATTTTTTCCCCGGCCCCAGAGCAGGGAGCGATGCCGTAGGATGAGTTAAAAGCTGCGGTCGGTGGTGTGCAAACAGCAAATGGAGGCAAAAAAACACCAACCCTCAGCCCAGACATCTGCCGGTTTCCCCGTGCCGGTTATTTCATCCCCTCTCTTGTCCACCCAGCCTGTGAACCGCCAAAGCTGCCCCATCGCTTTGCACTCAAATATCCCCAAAACTGGGTAAATCCCCAACTCCGCGAAGCCAAACACCAGCCCCGGGGAGCAGCCAAAGCGGCTCCAGCGTGGATGGATGCGGAGGAGCAAAAAAGGGAGGAGAGAGGGGGAAATGGGGAAAAAATAAAATAAAATCCAGGCAAGCTCCGATGCGCTCTGCCCCAGCACCCGCTGCAAAAACCAAAGCCAGGCTGTGGGGGTCGGGGGACCCAGATCCTGGGGTGCAGGGACAGATGGGGAGCAGGATGAGACACCCTCGGTGCTGGGAACAACCCTGGGAGAGCCCAGCGCCGGCTCTGACGGCAGAGACAGCACCGTGGGATTCTAGATCCCATCTTCCATGGTCAGGATTGTCCTTGAATCCCACGTCCCAGGGTCAGGATCGTCCCTGGATCCCACGTCCCTGTGTCAGGATTGTCCTTGGATCCCATGCCCCAGGGTCAGGATCATCCCTGGATCCCACGTCCCAGGGTCAGGATTGTCCCTGGATCCCACGTCCCAAGGTCACGCTCATCCCTGCACCGAGCTGCCCAGGCCTCAGCCCCTGCCTTTGGGGGGGGGGAAAGGTTACAAATGAGTTGGGTACAGCTCTGGAAGGTGAAAACAAAACCCCAGGGGGTGCCTGAAAAATGGAATTTTCTCCCTCCGCCTGGGATTTTTGCTGCTCGGAGCAGTCGGGGGCTGAAGGTTTAAATCAAGGAAGGGCCCTGGGCATTTCCTGCAGCTGGGAGGCACTGGGAGCGCTGGGAGAGGGGGAACAGGGCTTCCTTCCCCCCCCCAGCTCATCCCTTGAGGATGGAGGGGGACCACTGCTCTGCTCCGACCCCCCTGGGAAAAGGGACCTTGAGCCTTGGGGGGGTCAAGAATTGGGATTTGAGGGTTAACGGAGGGGCTGGGAGGACGCACGTGACTGGTGGGGGAGTGGGGGGAGTGGGCTGGGGTGTGCGANTCCAACCTGCAGCATGGACACAGCGCCTTTCCCCCCTCCTCGGCGGCCTGGACCCCCCCCGGGCTTCCCCCGAAATCCCACCGCCACCACCTTCAATGTGAATTTACCGGGACCCCCCCGCCCGGGCCGCTGTCCGCCACCTAAGGCCGAACCCCAGTATTTGGGGGTCTCCAGCCCGGGCCCCCCCGCCGTGGCCGTCCATGGGAAGCCCCTCTACCCGCCCGGGGCTGCAGGTACCGCGGGGGGGGGGACGGCGGGTGGATGGGGGAGTTGGGGTCGCCATCCCCCCCGACCCGTTTCTCTTTCCTCCTCTTGACCCCCCCCCACCCCCGAGGGCCTGATCCTGCCCTTGGCGTCTGCCGGGACCCCCCCAGCCCTGACCTTCCCCCTCCCAAAACGTCCTGTCGCCGATACGCTCCCCCCCCTCCCGGTTCTACTGAGGCGGCCGCTATCGCGATATAGCCCCGTCGGAGCGGAGAACGCAGGGCCCGGGGCATCCCCCGACGGGAGGTGGCGAGGGTCAGACGGGCAGTAGGGACTATGTCGCGATAGAAGGGTCTTCGGGATCGTTCCCCCCTTCCCGAAATGGGGCTTCGGGGAGAAAAAAAAAAGGGGGAGAAGAGGAGACGGGGCAGCCCCGGATCCGCTGCTGCGACGGCGGGGATCGGCCCGGGGATGGAGCCCGGTACCGGGGGTCGGAGCCTGTTACCGGGGGATGGAGCCCGGTACCGAGGGCCGGAGCCTGTTACCGGGGATCGGAGCCTGTTACCGGGGGCCGGAGCCCGGCCCCGTCCCTCGGAGGAGGCTGGAAAGGCAAGTTCGGGCCTCACCGGGCAGGACCGGCGGGAGCAACCGGGGCTTGCACAGCACCGGGCACAGCACCGAGCTCCCCCGTGCCCGGCTCCGGGGCTCCAGCCCTCCCGCTTCCCCGGTGCACGGCTCCGGGCTCCCTGTTCCCTGTCTCCGCAGCTCCCGGGACTCCCCGTTTCCCAGCCCCGGAGCTCCCGGTACTCCCCGATCCCAGGCTCCCGGGGCTCAAAACTCCCCGTTCCCAGGCTCCGAGGGGTCCCTGGCTCCGGGGGTCCCGGGACTCCCCGTTCCCCTCTCCAGGCTGGGGCAGGACCCGGCTCTTCCCGGGATTTCCCCCGTCGCTTCTACCGCCCAAAGCAGCCCCCGCTGCTGCCTCGTTCCTTCCCTCCCGGCACCGTCGGGGGCTCTGACCGGGCTCCCTCCGGGACCCCCCGGTACCCACCGGCCTTTATTCCCCCCTCCCTTCTCTTTTCTTTTTAATCTAAGAAGAAAAAGGCGGCACCGGGGGTGTAATGGGAACCAGGTGGGACCCGGCAACAGGTAGAAAACCCCCCCGGGGGGACTGGGGACACCGGGCCGGGTCCCCTCCATCGTGCTTACCTGCTCCCGGTGCGGCGGGGGGACGCTCCTGTCCCCCGGGGGTGGCTCTCCCCGGTTCCCGGGAGCCCTTTCCATGCCCCCATCCCTTTTGCTAATGATCCCTTTGGAGTTTTCCTTTTCCCCTCCTGGTTAACCCAAGCAATCCTACAGCTGTTCCCCAGCTGCTGCCTTCCCCAGCGCCACCAAATCTTTCGGGGGGTGGCAGTTTAGGAAAGGGGTGGAGGGGGTTGGAGAAGGGGTGGAAAAAAAAAAATTTTTTTTCCTTTTTTTCCCCATCTTCTTTGTCCCCCTGCCACGCCGCGTTTAGTTAGCGACACGGCCGGATCCTGCTCCCTTCCTGCCTTCTCCTCCTCGCTGGCCATTTATTTATTTTTCTGCGACGCCGAAACCCGCGGGTCGCTCGGAAATGCAGCACGTTGCCTCCAAAAAGGGGAAAAATCCCAAACCCGACGCATTTATCAGACCACTTTGCGCAGCGGGATTTTTTTTTTTTTTTACTTTGGTCCTTTTTCCTTATTTTTAATCACTTTGGGGTTTTTTTGCCTTTACTCCCTTTCTTGGTGGGGTTTGGTTTTTATCATTAAAACCTCCCAGCCCGGAGGCCGAGCCCCTTGGAGGACAAAGCGGGGAGGAAACGGCAATTTGGCCTCATCCCTCCGCCGTTACCCACCGCCGGGCACGCAGACAGGTCGGTACCGGGAGGGATGGGGGGCAATCGCCCCTCCAACCCCCCCCCCCGATAACATTTTCCCCTTAATTCGAAGCAGCTGGACCTCGGCTCTTGGCTGCGCGCCGTAACCCCCAAATTGCCTTAATTAGGAAACAACCAAAAAAAATCAAAACCGAAAGTCCGGAAAAGGCCGCGGCAGGGGCTGGTTTTGGGGGTGTGCGGAGCCCCGTGTGGGTCCGCAGGGATGGGGACCCCGTTCCCTCGCTCCGCCAGGATGTGATGGTTACGGGCCGGGAAGCAGGATCCATCCCGACGGAGGCGATTTCCCCCCTCGCCCACCCCGGGCCCGGCCATGGGCCCGATCCTGCCCCAAGGAGGGGGCTGGTGGTCTCCACCTGCGGCAAGCCCACGTCTCTGGAGATGGTGGGAGGGAAATTAGGGCAAAACCCGGCGTTTTCAGGTCATCGCCTCCCTGGGTGAAGCCCCAGCGTCCCCCAAGCTGCCCCCCCCAACCTCCAAGCCCCCCCTGGGTTCTCCCTTTGGGGGTTCAGCTCCTGGGGGTCCCACCAGCACCCGGCATCGGCTGGAGCCACCGAGCTCCTCGTGTCCCCGCGTGGGGACAAACAACCGTCCCGGGGGGACAAATGTGACCTCTGAAACGTGTGGCAGTGACTTATCTCCTTGAAGCCATTTCATGAGATGCCCCAGAGATGCTCCAGCAGCGAGGGGAAGGGGGGAACCCCCGAATTTCTTGCTCGGACCCCCCAGCCCTGCAGGAGGGGGGGGTGGAGATCTCTTCTCGAGCAAAAAGCGGGGAGGGGGGAAATTCTTTTTCATTCCTTTAATTTCCTGAGTTACAGCTCCAGGGAAATGTTGTCCCCAGAGGGTCCCCCAGCACCGAGCTCAAGCCAGTGGGGGGTCGGGGTACGGTGGGCTGGGGGTACTGGTGGGTCCGATCCCTCTGCCCTGGGCACAGCCGAGCAGGACGGAGGTGTCGGCCGGGGCTGGAAGGGAGCGGGAAGGAGGGGGATGAGGAGGGGAGCGAGGAAGGGGGATGAGGACGAGGAGAGCTCCGCAAAGCCCCCTTTGCAAGACAAGCCCACCTCATCTTTTCCATCCCCCCCCTTGCCCACCCCGTACCCGTCGGTAGCAGCACCCAAGAGGGTCCCTGAGCACCCACTGCTCCCCCCCACCCTCGGGGGCATCGCCTGCCCCCAGCTCCCTCCGTGAGCTGGGATTTCACCCTCCCCAGTGATGGGTTTTGCTGTGTGCCCGCGCTGAGCCCCTTTTTCCCAGGACTGCACCCAACATCCTCCTGGGACGACGGGGATGGTGCAGGGATGGGAGCGGGGGGGGGCACAGGAGGCTCTTGGCTTCATTAACACAATTAACACCATTAACATCATTAACAGCACCCTGCCTTGTGCCTCTCCCCCTGCCAGGCACCGAGAAGGGATGCAAAGGTGGGTACCAGGGGGTGCCCGCAGCCTGCCGCCCCCCCCTAAAATCCCCGGGGGAATTGGGGTGTCCCCTGGCAGCACCCTTGGGCAGCCTGCGGCAACACGGGGTCCCCGAGCTCCCCGAAACCCTGGGCAAGAGCAAGAGCAAGAAGCGGAGGAACAGGACGACGTTCAGCACGTTCCAGCTGGAGGAGCTGGAGAAGGTTTTCCAGAAGACGCATTATCCCGACGTCTACGCCCGCGAGCAGCTGGCGCTGCGCACCGAGCTCACCGAGGCCAGGGTGCAGGTATGGGGAGGGGTCCCCAGATCCCAGGGGGGGTCACCCCAGGTGGGGACAGGCAGAGCTGGAGGGTGCTTTCCCCTCCTCTGCAGGGTGATGCTGAGTTAGGAGTTTTCCCAGGATTTTGCAAAGCCCCAAAGGGGAAATCCCAGCCCATGTGCTTGCTTGCCCCCCCCCCCCCCCCGATCTCTCTCCCCTTGTCCCCTCCGTGCAGCACCCAAGGGGTGGGAAAAGCCAAAATCTGGGGGGTCATTGCCAACCGCTTCCCCCGCCCCCAGTATCCCCTAACGCATCCCACATCCCCAGCCTCCCTCCAGCCCAGGATGAGCAGCAGCAGCGGAGCTGCTGGCCCAGGGGAGGGGTCCCTGGGGGCTCAGTGGGGCTGGGGGTGGCACATCCCAGGATGTGGGGCAGGATGAGGCCCTCACCAGTTCCACCAGTATCACGCGGCAGGCCAACAGGCTCCTTCCAGAGGCGTCTCCAGGGATTTTGAGGCTCCGAGGGGGGAGAAAAGCGAAGGCGGGGGGGTAACGGAACAAGCAGGGAGCACCCATGGGGTGCTGGGTGCCTCGGGCCAGCAAGGGGGCTGCCCTCCTCCTGGGGACAAGGGACAGGCAGGGGACACACCCGCCGTGGCCTCTGAGCCATCCCCGAGCCCCCGGTTGGGGGGGATTTGGATGAAATTCCCCGTAAGCACGAGAGCGTCCCGGTACCGTGTCCCCCCACGCCGGGGGATGCTGCCGGAGCTGTCACCACCCTCGCCCGCTCCGGTCCCCATCCGACAGCACCCAGGGACCGTGCAGGACCCCAAGAACCTCATTCTGCATCGAAACCGGGGTACAGGAGGCCCAGAAGCAGAGGGGAGAGAAAAGAACTGTGCACGGAGCAGAATTCCGGCTTTTCCGAGAGGGATAAAAGCTTCTCGTGCTCTCGGTGGAGAAAAAATCCGGGGAGCACCAGGGCAGCTTCCTCCAGCCCTCCCCAGTTCACCGGGTGCTGGGGCATCGTGTTGGGGCTCTTTGGTTTTTTTTTCCTGCTGGGAAAATGAGAGTGACCCCGTCTCACCCCGGCTGGGCAGGGGGGGTCCCTGCCCCTCAGCCCCCTCCTCCGTCCCCCAGGTCTGGTTCCAGAACCGTCGAGCCAAGTGGCGGAAACGGGAACGTTATGGGAAAATCCAGGAGGTGAGCGATGCCTGCCCCAGCCCTGTGTGTCCCCCCCCAACCCGGGGCAGGGGTCCCGTCCCCGCAGGGTGACCCCCATCACCCATTTCTTGCCCCCCCTCCGGCTCCCGCGGGTCCATCCATCCGCGGGATGGGAAAGGGGGAACGATCCCGTTTTCCCCCACGCAGGAAGATGCTGCTTTGCATCCTTCTCCCATGGGAACAGACCCTTTAGTCTGGATTTTAGGGTGTCCCCCCCAAAAAAAAAACCTTTAGCTATCCCCCATCCACCAGTGCTTTCTGCTCCCCCCTTTTCCACAATTTTTTTTTCCCCCAAACATTGAAAAAACATAAAAATAACGTAAAATGCAGCTTCACGCACATCCCCAGTGCTGAGCTGCCCCACAGCCACCCAAAATGGGGGGGGGGGGGGGGG
>VZTO01020399.1:0-123942 GCA_013400615.1 Syrrhaptes paradoxus
AAACAAAACAAAACAAAAAGCTAAATAGATTAAGATAATCTTTCCCCCACGGCTGCTGGGAGATTTACAGCTCAACCTCCAATGCTGCCTACTAAGATCTTGGCCTCTTACAGGCATCGAAAGCCCTTCATATTCCCTAGGTGAACCAAGAAGTTTGTGTCATTTGTTGTTCCTTTGCTAAATTTTGTTTCTCTTGTCTCTTCTAACTGGAGGGCTGAAGTCTGATTCGCCTTTAGAAGTGACTGGTTAAGTATGGCCCGTTAACACCACTAGAGTAACTGGAACTGTGCTTGGATATGCCAATGAAAGAAGAATAATAATTGTTTTAGCTCTACTACTGGCAGAATTATAACTGATAAAGCAAGCCCTGGAACACACATGAACCTTGCCTGGGGAATCAGAAATAAATAACAGTTACAGAGCAAAGCAAAAACTAATCAACATGGAGCATTAACCTGAAGGGAGGAAGTTTCTCTGGGACGAGATATGCTAAACCAGTGTCATTGCTTTCATTAAGTCTTGACTAAAGATTACTGAGGTGATGTGTTCAAGAAAAAAAGAAATGTCAGTTCATTCTTTCTTCCTGAAGAGGTTCCTGTTCAGTGTCTGATGTTCCTAGCTCACCTCCTCTTAGATAATGGCACAGAACTACCAGACAAGAACTGAGATGTTTTCCAGCCACTCCCCAGTATTGATAAAAATAAATATATAATAGCTCAGGGACTTATATTCTATACTCTTCTACTCTTATCACCATCATTCCTTTAGTGATTTTTAGCTGTCTGTTAAGCTGTATGATTAACACCTACTAGATGTAGTTCTTTTTCTTTTCCTCCCATTCTTTTAAGGCAATAAAGTTTTATGCTTAAAATTCATGTTCTTTTGGTTTCATTTATTGGCTAGCCTGAGAAATAACAACAGGTGATGAGTAAAAAAACACTGACACTGAAAAGTTAGAGAGAACATTATGTAGCAGCAGGCAAAATTAATTCACTTTGACACTTCCATTCAGGTGGGAACACATACACACTCACGCTGCTACTCGATCTATACACATACACCCCTGTGTTTTTATTCAGACATAAGCGCACAGAGGCTGATGTTCAAAACTTGGTGTAGAAAATTTGTTGGGAAGTGGTCATCTGTCAAAATCCCAATCTTGAAACAAAAGATAACAAACAAATACAGTATCAGCAACATGAATAACAGTCCCACAGGGAGACTCTTAAAATGCTGTTACATACAAGCAGGCCCCTTTCCATTACCTCCCCTCATTACCAAAAAGTAGACAGGATTATTAAATTCTTGTACTCCAGGGCTATGGTAAAACTAGCACCTGTCCTGCTTATAACAGGCTTCTGGCTCCAGCCATTCTCCCCTCTCCAAGAGTCTTCATCAGTGTGACATTGTTTTCACTTTTAAATACCTTCTCCCATGCCTAATTCTCCAGAGGGGTCATAAGGACAGGTGCCTCTCCTGAAATACCAGGTGCCTCCTTCTAGGCTAGAGGGAGGTCTTATATGACTGCATCCCCAAAGAAGTATATTGTTGGTGAGAGTCTGCCAGGAGACTCCTTGGCTTAGGAAGTGCCCAGAGTTCAGAGGCCCTTATTGGCTGCAGTAAGACTCGGCAAAGACAGTGTTATGAACACAAAATTCTTCTTTGCTGTTACTTGCAGCTTTCCTACAGGGAGGTTTAAAAAAGCAAATCTCACCTGACAAGACAAAGGGAAGGTATTGGGTCAAAAGAGAAAAATAATATGGGAACATGAAGGAGGCAGAGGTGAGATGAGTTTCTTGAGCATTAGGAACTGTGGTCTGCACTAAGACTTTGTTCTGAAAAAGCCCAGATTACATTATTTGACAGCAGAGTGACAACAGCCTCAGTGGTCACACTATTTCATCCAAGCCACCCCTAAGCTTCATCAGTCACCTTGCACAGGATTTTCCCCTAATACCTACCTGAAACTTCTTCCTCCCCTCCACCCTGCTGTTCTGCAACCTATTTCTTCACTTCTATCCTTCCCTCAAAGGCCACCTAATTCAGATCTGTATTCCTTTGGCTGTAAGACTTTATAGTCTCTCACCCACCCTTCCTGGTCTTAACATTCGGACATGATGCCCTGTTTCTTAACTACTTAGTCTGCTGTGTGAAGGAACCAGCTCCCATTGGCACTCCCAAACCAGGTGACTCAAATATTGCTCACAACATAGCTATGGCACTCTTCACCAACTCCCCATGTATTTGTCTAACCTTTGTACAACCCATGCTGAACGACTCTGTCAGTCCTAGAGCTGATTAGGTTATTCAAGCTGCTGTCATCTAATTTAGGCTTGCACACTGTACCTTGCTGGGCCTAGAGTACTCAGGGGCATTATGGCTATTGAGGCAACACAGAATTTTGTTGTATGAGTGTTTCCATACTAAGTGCCAGACCCATCCAGACTCGTGCAGTCACGTCTAGGTAGTTATAGCTTGTTTTACAATTTTATTCTAAAAAATGAAGGACAGGCATGAAATCTTTTTGTGACTCTCTGTGGAGCTGAGAACACATGCTGCATACACAGAACTGGCACATGGTTACTCTGGCTCCCACTTGCACTCAAAGAGCTTGCAGCATTTGCTGGTCTCCCCATCAGATGAAACTGAAACCCTTGTCTGCAGCATCCCCACTGAGTTTGTGGCCAAGGCCGGTTACCTGCTATCAGAGGCTGGCTGCTGGATTGCCCAAAGTGGGCACCATGATGAAGGAAGGCACTGTAGCAAGGCGTGGACGCATCGTCTGAAAGGGCCATGTGGAAGGGCTGAAGATCAGCCTGCCCAGAGCCGACCGGCGTGGTGGGGGTGAAAGGGGTGAGAGAGGCTCCATGAGGCTCTTGCTTTATACTGAGGGGAGAGGAGAGGTTTTCTGTGGTAGGGTAAGGGATGGACACAGACAGACAAAGGGAACAGGGGGAGGAAGAGGAGGGTGGGGAAGGGAGGAGAGGAAGAACAAAATGGGTAAATGAAAATGGAGTGGTTAAAATTTACCGGGAAATTAATTTAAAAATGAAAAATAAAAATAAAAAGGTTAGGAGTAGATCAGAGGAGCCAGTGCTGAGACAACAGCAGTAAATGCACCCGGGGGGCTAGGCTCTGACTGCAGGGATGTCTCTGTAGGGGGAGAGGGAGATGAGGAGAATGGAGTGCTGTGGCAGATGGGAGGAGTGGGAAGCAGGAAAAGGCGAGGTGAGGGAGGGAACATGCAGGAGAGGGAGGACAAGAAGAAGCATAGGTTGGGAAGGGGAAGAATGCTCTGAAGCTTCTGTGCTCCCTTTCCTGCTGCTTTCTCTCACTGTCCAACGGCACATGAAGATGCTACACTTACACAGTTTGGCCCAGGGAATTATACCACTTGTCTCTTCAAACACAAGGTAACCTTCCCCAGGGGAGCAGCATGGTTATGAGCATCTCTTAAACAGGACGTTTGGTGTCATGGCCACAGCTTCTCAAGCCAAACTCCATAAAAACTTTGACAAAAAAGTTGTGTCTGAAGTTTGAGGTGGTTAAAATAAGAATGTGACTGTGATCTTGTTCACACTGGCACACTTTGCAGCTTTAACCATAAAAGCAGTCAGTACTGACTGGTTTCTCCCAGATTATAGTGTTGCCAGACAGATACCTTGACAGAGAGATATAATGGAGGAGAGGAAATACAGGGGACTTATAAAAGGTCTCATTTCGATTGTTGCTTGCATTGAACCTCCATTTCTGATGTGCAGATTTACATAGACGCAACAGATACAGCTGTGCTGCCAAGTTTGTTTTGGGTATTGGAGAACTCTGTGACCTAAAGCATTGGTACTCCCGAACACCCACTGTTGTTGGGTCAGCAGTAATAGAATACTGAATTTGAACACCTGAAAGAGAAGCACGGATGACGTGATCAGATCCAATCCAAATCATCTAACAAACCATCCACCCTCAGGTAAACAAATTAAAGCAAATAAATGAAAGCCATCTCTCTGCCATGATGGCCAGTGTTTTCAATGGCCTGTGAAATAAGTTAGTTTTGGTGGTTTTGATTTATACAGAGAAGTATAAATGTGACGTACAATTAGGTCATAAATCTGACGTCATTAATGTAGAACTGCCTTAATTAACTCTAGGCACCTTATTGTGAGGCTGCAGTGACAATAAAGGGCTGGGCAGTTTCTGTCTGGGAATGTTGTTTATCCTGGGGCATTTGTTCCAAAAATTTTGCTGCCAAGCAAAAATGATAGTTTTCCATCTATGTTCTCCTCCAAGTACTTCTAACCTGGATGGCCAGCAAAGGTCTCTGATCACTGAAACTCCTTTGTGACAAAGACATGTTCATGGTTCAGTTGATTTTGAACTATCAGTCCTGGCCAAAGGTTCACCTTGATTTAGTTTACTTACGTAAAGTCTCTGGTGTGCTAAGGGAGGACTGTAATTTCTTCTATGTCTTTGCTATAGGAAGCTCTGTTTGGCAAGGACCTTTCGTGGAGGATATGGGGAACAGAAACTGGAGTATTTGTTCTTTGTTGCACAGTTAATTAAAGCCACCAGAGTAGGCAGCACAGCAGCGCCCAGCTCGTGCTTTTTACAATTATGTACTATCCACAATCCTACCAGCAAGCCTTCAGATGCCAGTGCCAGTCTCTGATGGAGAACCCCCAAAGCTATTTTTCTCCAGCATCCTCTGTCATCAGATGGCAAGGAGTGCACAGATTTACCTTTGGGCCAGCCAGCCAGAGTCACCACCAGCAGTCTGGGAGTGCTGAAGCCTTTGTCTAAATAATGTTGGTTCTAGATAATTTGAATGAATAGATCTACTTGCAGGCAGAGGGCCAAAAGTTCCCCTAGCTTTCCGGGGCTGCAAGTGAAGTGATATTTTTCAAGGAAGCCATTTGTCAGTCATACCTACGTAAGCTAGGGATGCTTTGGTTCTGGGCATTTTCCAGGATCCTTTTTCAGCTTTCCATACTGTGCAAGAGAGAGCAGGTGTGGGGAGCCACTGGGGAGGAGAGGGCAGACAAGAAGATGGACATGGGAAGTTGTGGGTGGGCAGAAGCAATAGGTGCTGTGGGCAGAGGTTAATCCTGTTTGCACAGCCTCCAGGCACGTTGGGTTTCCTAGTCGCTCCCCTGCTTTATTTCTCTTTTAAAGCATGGAATTTTCAGCTATAATCCTTCCTAAACCGCAGCATTTTTCAGGTGCTCTGTGTAAGTGAAACCATAATCTCTGGTAAAACAGACTGCTTAAGCTGCTGTAGCATTAGGCCAATCTGATACAGCCTCTGGATTTCTGTTCTGTCCAGCCACCACAGGGAGGATTTCAGCCTGAAAGACTGTCTAAAGCCCTTGCAGTGGGAACAACGATGCTAGGCCTTGCCTTGCAAAGCTGAGAAGGGTTAAGGGACCAGGAGCTATTTGTCCCGGTGTTGTGAGGCTGTTAAAGCCCCTGTCAGACTCACAGCAGAGATGAGCCCAGCCCTCTCTTGAACACATCAAGGTTTATGAAGAAAAATTCCTCGCACCTTCCAGAGGCAGCAACACTTACTTAGCGCAGGGGGATAAAGAAGTCAAAGGTAATGTGGCAAAGAGACTGGGACACAATAATGCTAAACACTCTTCTCTCTAAGAGTATAGGAGAGGAGGCAAGGATGAGGTCAGACAGCAAATGATCGCACAAACAAAATTCAGACTTTCATATGTCTATTTATCTATCTGTCTATCTTTTGCTCTGCACTCTGCAACTGCACAGACATAACTTACATTCCATGTATCCTTCCTGAGGGATGGCATTTACCAATTTTTACTCTTTTGTTGTCCAGCTCTCCCTTGACTAAAAGGACCTGAATTCTGTCTCCAATACAACTCCTGCCACTGCTGGAATAATTGCCCCAGCAGTAAATTACAGCTCCAAAGCATGTCAGTGCAGACAAGATCAATTGATTGATCTATCTATCCACCTGTGAATGGCACAGTCCCATTTTTCATTTTAACCACCTCAAACTTCAGCTGCACCTTTCTTGTTTTCACTTCTGATTTTCTCCATTCTCCATTTCTTTTATATTTGTGATGGGGAACTTGCCCCTTCCTATTCCTGCTAGTGCCAGCAATCTGTGGAGCAGTGCCATACTGGCACTGTCTGTGTCTCAGGGGGTGTCCCTCAGTAGGGCTGCCATCAGGGAACCCCAAGGTATCTGTCAGTGTCTTATTCCTAGGGCTGGAATACTGACCTGTAATTAAATGGGGAGTGGAAGAGTTTGCAACCCCTCAAAGCAGCAGAAATCTATTCTTGTCCCAGGCTCCTTTCTTCTTCTAAATGGCAAATTATATTGTTGTTTGTCAGTGACAAAAAAATACCACCCAATGTCATGGTGGGGGAAATTTGAAAGGGTCAGCAGAGTGGGGACATAGCTGGAAACATAGCAGAAGACTATGCATTTTCTGCATCTCCTGCTCCTCTCTTTCTGACTGTACTTGCTGAGTTATGGCTGTTTTTCTTCCTTTCTAACCCTCTCCTCTGTTATTCTGGCAGAGAGCTAGAACTGGTGATCTCTGGCCTAAATTCCCCCCGTGAATGAAGGGATTTTGGCCAGACAGGGTGAGAGGAAGATTCACAGCTTTGGGTTCCTACAGAGACTCATCTCAGCTTTTATCGTGCTCTCTGCTGCTGAAGGGAAAGGAAGCAGGGGGGTTTGCAGGACTAGATAAACTGCTTGTTTTTCATTGCTGGCTTCATGAAGTATAAGCTACCTGCATCCAGTGCTCCTTTTCAGTAAACAAAAAATATCAAGGTGGCACATCCCTGTGTAAGGGTGGCTTGTACACACCCACTTAACAACACTGCTCATTATTTTGACCATGTTTAGCATTCTTCATCTTTTCCTGGGGTCTCTATCAAATATTTAAATGACCCCAGTGCCTCACTCTTTAGAACACATATCCTTACACCATCCCTTAGGGATTACTGTTTTCTCTCTGAGAACTGAGCCCAGAGATGATGTACCCAAGTCTGTGTAGGAACCCTGTGCCAAAGCTGAACCTTATCTCAGGTGTTTTGAATCCTATGCTTGTATTCACCATTGAAACATCTTTTTCCATATTTGTGTGCTCCATTCCTTAGAAAGGTTTCATTGTGACAAAGAGAATGGGACTGGGTCCTCAGCATTTATAAACTGGTGAGTTTACAGCCAGTGGAGTCACATCACTTTACCTCACATGAAAATCTTGCCTCAGATGTTCTAGAAGTCATGCAAAAGACCAAACTGGACTGACACAGCATATCTTTCACTTCTGCTTCCTGCCATATCGGAAGAACCACCTTCTATTTCATTTAGTGGTCTTCTAGCTTTTCTTTTGCAAGAGCATTATGCAAGTTGCACTGAAGATAAAGATAATGCTATTTTTCTTCCCTTCTCTGTGATCCTAACAGACCTTTGCTAGAACAACTGAAAAGTGTGCAAAGACTAATCTGCTTCTCATTGTATCTTTCTTTTCTTCTCTTTGTATTCCTGCTGACTGGAGATCGAGTCTTGCATGTTCGGATTTATTTTATGTTTCTGCACAGATCCATCCATGTTCTTAGCCCAATAACTTGTGGGTTGTTGGTACACAAGTTTAAAGAAACAACCTTGGATTTCTTTCCCCTGAGAGTCAAAACTGTTGTGATGTTACTGATGTCAGGTTTTTAAATCTATTTGCCCCATTTTTTTATAAAACTGAATTTTATAAATCTAGATTTTGTGTTTGATCTAATTAACTGCTGCTCTTGAAGTATGACCTGCTAACTCTTTATGTTACTTTAGAGAGAAAAAGTTTTATAGTCTTTGTACAGAGTAAAACATGGAGCTTCCAGTAGACCTGCAATCTGGAATTACTCTTTGAAGCTAACTGAGCACTGTTTGTGTTAATCACCTGAGAACTCCACTGAAGGCAACTTCATGTGGCTCTAAGTACATTTGGTTGCAGATGGAGCTGAGGAAGGAAGATGTCCTTTAACGTCTTGGGGGGGGGAAGATGCGCAACTTGTGCATTGGAGAGCAGAGAAGTTCAGTGGAGTTAGTATTCGTGTCCCCTTTCTTGAGTCCCAGCCCATCAGGCTGGGCAATTACTGGCAATTACTTCCTGCCTTAAGTGTAGAATACACTTATTCCTTGGTGGGTTTGGACTTGAATGTTACCTCTTAAACAAGATGCTTTTGAAATATATGCCGGGAAATGTAATTAGAACACATTAGTTTTTCACACAATCCTCATTATAGTTATTTCCAAGGTTTTATCACAATTATATTCTACTCATCATAAGATAGGATAGATCTTCCTGGGTAGCCCACAGCAATAGTAAACCTGCAAAGAAGGGCCAAAGATTGCCATAAGCTCCCATTTCTCTGAAAGACTGCAGTGGGCAATTTCAGTTGTACAAGCAGCTGGCCTGGTTAAATCCAGGAAGGAGATCAAAAGTTATTAACACTTGCTGACAGGTATAACTCAGATATAAAGCACAGCCTTTACCGACAGTGGGCAAATAACTACATCACAGAAATTTTAATCAGAGCCATACTTAGTGCATCCTTCATTCAGCCTCAAAAGAAAAGGCAAAAACTGAATTGTTGGGAAGACAGTATAATTTTTTTCTCTAAAAAAGTCCCTTTTTGTCCAGCAGCATAAAGTGCAGCAGCCTGCAATGCTGTCTCCTTGCTGAGAGAAATTGGACTGGGAATGCCGATTCACTGCTATTGTCATTACATGACATTATTGTAATTCACGGCTACTGTTTACTTAAATGATAATTTAAGGAAGGTGAAGATATTCTTTCTTTTGGGCCCATACATTTCCGGGTTCCTCACTTCAACATGCCTTTCAAGCCCATGAGCTGCCTTCTTCAGCATCATAAAGTTACTGTCAGCGAAACTTCCATTGGATGCATGGAAATAGTTTATGTGATTCCTTTCCCCCCTGCTATTCCTGTATGTTCCAGGGATCATTTGTCTTACCATCTATCACCCTCAACCATTTGGTCCTGGAGAAGAATAGTAACACCTTTTGCCTTTCCAAATGCCATGACTAGATAAGAAGATATTCTCTCTTCTTAGGGATGGGAAACAGTTCATGAAATTTGGAGGTCCTGTGGACTTCTACTTTTGCTGATTCCTACTCTTAAATAAAGAAGAGGCTTGCCCACAGAAAATACCTCCTTCATTTTGATGACACAGGGTAGTAAGAACTTTGTAGCAGCCACATGAATTATTATTATATTCAATTTTCAGGGAATTGGGGCATCCAGAGGTGTGCCCAACAGGCTGCCTGACTGCTGGTGGCTGCAGCCATGATGCTGTGCCACAGGGTGTGGGTCTGCATATATAGGATTTGCTTTCACCAAAGCCAATCTGCGGTGCCTAGCAGTTTGTTAAAGACGTTTTCTTAAGTCAGCTCAGCCAAGCCCTGACCAGGGCCATTGCTTATGGTATAAGAGGCTCAAGTAGATTGGAGTAAGAGAGGAAATTTTCACTAGTAAAAACAAGGAAAAGGGGAAGGAAATGTTCCCCTCTCAGCGTAATGATATAAGTACAACTCAATGTAATGGTCAGTTTTAATCATGATCTAAAACAGGAAGCTGAATCAACTTGTTTTACATTTGCACTATGAGGCTGTTTTCTAAAAGGTCGAATTTTATGGGTGCTAACAAATATTTTGACACATACAAAATTTACACTAAAGTTGTTATTTCAATGTTTGCTAAGTAGATGAACTGCATCTGTGCATATTTATTTAAGCAATTATGTTGTTTAATATAATTTGTCTTTACATATTATTATATGAGAAAATAGTGAATGATGAGTCCATATTATTATTTTATTAATTTATTAACTTTTTACTTGTGATCTGTGTCAAGTTACATTTGGATGGAAATTAGAATTAAATTAGAAACAGTATTTGTAATTATTCATGCTAATTAAATAAAATGACCACAAGTTCCCTGACTTCCTAAATATACTAGAACAGAAAAAGCAAGCTTTTCTGAGCTGGTTTTGCATTAAAAACAACTTATTAAATGAAGAAAAGGATATATATAAGGAGGAAATTGAACTGATTTTAGAATCTGATTTTAGAACTAATAGATCTCATTCTTTCACACCAAGCTTAATTCACCCACTGACAGAGGAAAACGAATGTTGCTTTTTCAAATCCTAGTTTGTTTCTTAGTCTTGAATGACCTGGTTATTTAACTGAACAAAATTCTCTTCAGTTCATTCCATAAGCTGAAACTAAGGAAATAATATCTTTTCACCTTGCAGGAGGGTAAAGTTCTCAAAACATTATTTATCATTTCAGAAAAACTTTGAGTCCAGGTGTCTAGCCAGTGATTTCTCTGTGCTTAGCATAACAACTTTCTTTAAAACTTTCATAGAAACCAGATGCTGTTTAAGTACTATTTTTGTATGTCTTTCAGACATACCAAGTAGCCTTAATATCAGTAATTATAATTGGTTTTTTGCATACACTCACATACGAATTTTAAAAATTAACTTAAACAAAAAAAAATCTCACCCCATGCTGGAGACAGGAGGTCTGGAGTAAAGTGAGATTGATGGGGTTTGTGCTTTTCTCTTGCCTTTGTTTGACACACTGTGAGTTGTCATCAGGATTTCTCACCCTGGATGATATTTGCTGCTTTAGGGAAAAAATTATTTCCCAGAGAGAAGGAAACATTTTCTACACAGGATCTGATAGCTCTTTTGGTGGGTGATGATGATTTTAAAAGTTACCTATTCCTATTAGCAGGTGTACAGAAGCACTCAGAAACCTCCTCACAGGAAGAGAAGGGGACACATACTCCTATTTCAGTCAACAGTAGAGGCTGCTGAAGTGCTCTTTTTTGCCCTGTTTTTCTTGGGCTTGTCTTTTACCTTTACTTTTCTTTGTAGATCTCACTGATTGTAATGGGCTGGCAAACAAGGTCTATTTAGTTAAAACTGCCAAGATTCAATTAAGGGAAGTTTTTCTTTGCCTTTGCTGTAATTTTATGATCCATCTAGTAGGTAAATCTTCCCCTTTAGTAGTCTGTTAATAAGCAAGTTTCAAGCCATACATGAAGAGTCCATTGTGTTTTATTTCCCATAGTGCTGCCTCTCTGCTGGGTAACTTCTGGGCTAGGTAATTGAGTTGGAAAGGACTCCACTCCCAGATTATTAATCTAAGTCCCCAGCACTCAGAATCTGATGTGAAGACACACTACTTCTTTCATGCATGCCTATTCCAAAAGATGTGACTTCTGATGGTGCTTAAAGGATATTAACCTTTGTTCTCAAAGGATTCAAGGCTTTTGTGAATAACCTTGTGCTAGTGCCAAAATCTCGAGGATCTCCTCCACTCACCTCTTGGGTGTTAGCTACTGATTACCTTCCAAAATCAAAGGCCTGTGGCAACTACTGAATAAAAGAAAAACTATTGAGCTTTTCTGTGTTTATGTAGCCCTGTACAAATTTACACTTATCTGCCTGGGCTGTTTGCCTTCAATAGAAATAATTAAAGTAGAACATCTCTGAACAACAGAATTCTTGTCTTGGTGTTCAACTGCATGTACTTGCCTTATCTTTGTTGTGTTTGGGCTTGGATCTTTGCTTCTAGGAAATCTGATTGGTGTCCAAAGACACTGTCCAAGAAACTATCAGGGATCTATGCCAATCTATCTGTGATGGCCATGTGAGGGACTTCAGCAGCTTTTGTACTTGACTATCCCACCACATTCCAGGATTTCAGGTAGTTACATATTGTTGAGGTTTTGATGGCTATTGGAGGGGTGTATTCTCAGAGCCATGTGAGCTGAGAGAGCTTGCTGAGGCAAGCTAGGAATGAGTCACAGAAAGGAGAAGGGCTTTCTCTAAAGTCTCCAGAAAGGGCAAGAATCCAATGCCAGACAGCTTTGGTTTGGAAAGAGCTAGTGATACTTTTTTCTTTCTGGGAAGACTGAGATGGGGAAACTTTATTGTAGACTGAAGCTAAATCTTACATCCTGAAGTGACTGCACACAGAGTTTGTACCCTACATGGGTGGATTTGTTTCAGGTATCATCTGGGTTCATAGACTACAGACATGAGCAACGAGGCATTTCAAAGATGACACTATAACAGCAAAACAAGCAACAGCAATTCAGTACTCGCTGCTACTCCAATATCCTTTCTTGGGAGAGGGATCTGGGTGATACCACAGAAATCTGCATGCTCCCAGCCTCTTCCTTAATTTGCTGGCTGGAGCAGATCAGGCGGCAGCACTGATCTCCTCACCTCTCTGGTCCTTCCTGAAAGCAGTGCCCAGCCCCATAGCAAACATATCACGAATCATTCATCTTTAATAGATTATGCAAATTGAGGGCAATGGATCAATGAAGATCAATAACTGCAACCATTTAATTGCCAGCAAAAACATTTTAAGAATGAGCATTATCTGAAGTCCTTTCTTGGGTAATGGCACCATTAATCCAAACGTTGGATCCTGGCCTAAGTGTGGAGGAAAAATTCTCCGCCTCTCTTCCCCTGTTGCCTTTCAGGGTGTTGAGAGGTTTTTTCCCTTTTCATTTCCAGTTTCTGAAGTTTCCCCATCATTACCACCAGTGAACAGCTCCCAACGCTAATAGTTCTGCTTTTGTTACTCTGTGCTGATTGAAATGTCGCATACAGATTGAGATGTTAGTGCTAAGTTGCCACCTGGGAATGTCAAGCTGGGTCTGAAATGAACTTTTCTCACTTTTGGATCCAGATGGATCAGATGGGGATGTTCTTGAGCTGAGCTGGGAGTGTTGCAGGGAACAGAGTGGGGATGGCACAGAGTGGGGGAACATGAAGATTTTCTGCCTCTGCCCACAGCCTCTTCTGTGAGGCCAAATTTGCCTCCTGCTGTCCCCTTATGAGAGTCATTTCCAAAGCTTGTGCAGTGTCCCCTGCCTTTGGGAGTTCTGCTCTCATATTAACAGGCTGGAATGGAACACCTTCACTTAGGACAAGTGACTAAAAAGAATAATTTTAATAGCCCCTTTGAATCTTAAACTCTTGATTTTAGGCACCTCATGTCTACATCCAGCTGTGGAGATCTGCCTTCCATGAAAGGAGAGTACTGCTCTCCTACTGGCTTTGCCCCCCAGACAGGAGCATGTTTCCTGTAAGAGATGTAGATCTGCTAAATGGTAGATGGACACCAGCTGAGTTTTGTCTTGTATGTGCACATACAAGGAAAGGTGGAACAATTTTGCCACAGCAGATGCATTTTTTTCTGCTTGGCTAAGAAACTGCATGGCTACAATGATCCTGGATCAAGCCTGACAACAGTAAAAGCCATGAAAAAAGTCTGGGAATGTCATGCTCTCTAGACATTCCCTAAACATGCAGTTCACCTCCCCATGGTCCTCCACAACATTTTGCAGACATCATACTGGATCTCCTCTGTATTTGGGGTAACTGTTAGTAATCCTGCCCAATCCCAAAGTTCCTGGTAGACCGAAGTTATGTGCAACACTATGCCTTCACTCAGTGTTTGCTGAAAGAACAAGGACTGCCTGCTTCAGCTATGAGCTGTGTTAACCTCCGGGTCTATTAGCTGGGGCTTCTGCAAGAAAATATTGGGATACAAATTCCAGTGCTCTGTGTCTGTGCCGCCAGAGGACAGCACTTTGGCCAAGAGGCAACAGTTCTTTCCCCTGCTAACAGGACTTACACCTCTTTGTCATGAGTTATTTCTCAGTTACAAATTTCTAGAGGGGCCACAGCAGTTGTGGGGAAAGGGGGGTATAATAAACAGGGGTGAATCAGTTGGGCCTTGCCTGCTGCTCCAGACACCCAGAAGATACGCAAATCTCCAGCAGCTGTGTGAGCAGGGAGCAGTGGCAACTGAAGCCCAAGAAGAAGGGTTGTGGCATCAGAACATGTTCTTATGGCACTAGACATGCAGAGGCCAGGCAGGTCTAACACTAGTAACAGGATGGTGTGCCCCACAGCCCCAGGACAACCCTGCGTACTCAGGTTCCATACAAGTCATCAGCGAAGAGGAAGTTTCTGTGGAGCAGCTGCTGCAGAAATTGCCTCCTACTTCTGTGCATCCCAGTTCCTCTACTGTCTTGCGTTTGCTCTCGTTTCCTACTCTCCCAGTCACACCTGAGTTTAATGTGCACACACGTGATGGAAGGAGAAAGGCTGTGAACAAATTTCTTTTGCCAGATGCTTTTAGAGACTCATGGGCTTAAGGAAGAGGGAGTTGAGAAGTCACAGTCCAGCAGACCCCAGTATTTAGTTTGCAAATGCTCCTTCCAAATGGCAGGGCTGAATAAAACTTAAATTATTATTGCTTCCCAAGAAAACCATATGCAGATTATGGGTAAGCCATGACCCTCTTGTTCTCAGACACAAAGGAAAAAATCACAGTGCATATTTGGACATATTTGTCCTCCACCAACATCCATCCCTAAGCCCCATCTGGGCACACAAGCTCCCAATTCACACCTGTCTTTGAGCCACACCTGGGCACCTCTAGGTGTACCCATAACTGGCAATACTCTGAATCTCAAGCTTCTCTTGAGCCCCCATGTCCTCCACTGTCTTTCTGTCTCTTTCCATGTTTGCCACAGAGGGATATCTTGCATTAGCAGAAAAAGCAGAAGCCAATGGTGATGAGGAAAATAAACAAAAAGCTTGGTTCTGCTGTTTGGTCAGGCAGCTTACCGGTCACCACAGGGTACGTCTGGGGTCCTGACACATTTGTCCCCAGGTCTGGGTTAGCAGAGGTGGATAGACTTGATTTGACTTCATCGAGACCAGGGGTCAGAGCTGGGAGGGAGTACTCATTACCCTGGGGAAGAGAGGAGAAAGACAGCTCACTATTGATGTGCCTGGAGAAAGGGAAGGGTGTACAGATGGGGGGGAGGCAGAGGAGAGATGCAAACCCCTGCACAGATGGAAGAGGAGGAGGAGAAAACGGAGAAGATGAAGTGACAAGAGGGTTGCGGGGGGAGTTCCTAGGATCTCACCCGCCTGCATGCCACTGTGAAGGAGAAGAGGGGTGAGGGCTCTGGCCCATTATCTGGGGTACAACTGAGCCCTCCTTCAGTGCTGTGGGGAGAGGGACAGGCAGGGGAGAAGAAAGGGAAAATCCATGTCCCCTTCTCTAGGCCGAGCAGACACGGGAGGTGTTTGCCCTAATGACAAGGACAGAAGGGGCAGAGGACTGCCATGCCATGACTGGGACAGGTGGGCTGTAGGAAGCAGCCAGTGTTGGCCCACTGTAGGCAGGCTCTCTCCCTCCGCTGTTACCTCTGTCCTAGCTCTTTAAAAATAAACAAAGAAGCCTCATCCCCTGCCTCTGTCACTCTGTGCACTGGGGTATGAAATTGGGGAGGGGGGAGCCACATGGCTAACAGAAGGGTGGGAGGGGGAGAACCATTGAATCTGAAAGGGTGTCCTGTCCGAAAGGCTCTGGTAATTGCCTTTTTATTGTGGCAGCCTCCGGACCAGACGCAGGAGCTGGAGAAACAGGGAAGGCTACAAAACAGCAGGAAAAGTTGCTCTGATTAATATTACATTAAATTAAAACTGATTTTCTTCCCTTTCTGATCTGTTTTTTTCCATGCGCTTCCCCAACCCCCTCCCCACATCTCCCCCTTCTCCAGTGGGCTCCCCGCATGCTGCTCCCTCCCCGCCCCTGTCCCTGCTTGGCTAGGACTGCCTAGTCATTTCCAATTCCTTCTCGTATTGATCTTCCTGTAGAAATCAGTTTTGTAATTAGCTGCAAATTAGGCCTTCTACTGGGGGTGAGCCTGCCCCCTGATTTATCACCAGAGTAATTCGCTGTGATTGGAGAGAAATTAAAATGAACTCAATTAGGCTTCGGATTTGCTTTATGGGCCCTGCTCAGAGTTTCAGGGGGAAAAATGACTGTGCTGGTGCTTAATAGTCTAATGAAAGTAAATAAAGGTTATTCATTGTAATAAACCCAGGGACTCTGGGATGAAGGGAGTCCACAGCCAGCCTCTCCTTCTCTTCCTTTGTTGGTTTATGGCTTGGGGCGGTTTAAAAAGACTTTTGATTTTCATTTTATTAAGACAAACAGCTTTTGGGATAAAAGGCCGGGGGAGCAGGGGAATAAGGGAAAGGGGGGCAAAGCTGCAGAAGTGCAGAAAACTAGGTTGGAGATGGGAGTCAAATCTCAGCTTTGGGCCATGAAGGAAAATGCTCTGTTAAAGCCCAACCTTGTGGCTTGTTGGTCACTGGCGTGATCTGCAAGTGCAGGAGTTTCCGTGCAGTGCTGCGTGCTGGTGAACATGTGTGGCAGCATCTGCGCATTCATGGCAAGAACATGCCTGCGTACCTGCAACTGTGTGTACCGAGGGAAAGGTGGACATGGGGATTTAGGAAGAGCACTGTGTGCATGTATACAGCAAGCTCATGAGAGAAGGTAGGGCTTGTGCATCAGCACAGTGATATATTTACAATTAGAAAGCGCGGTAAAGCTATAAATATGATGTATGTGCAATAACAGGTCAGTGTAAGAACGAGGGGTGAAGAGGGGTAGAGTGATTTTGGTGAGACAATCTCCCTGCCATCATGCTATGAGTGCCTGTGGGTCCCCACTACCAGGCTGGGCCCTCACCTGCTCAGATTTGATGTGCTCTGATGTTTGAAAGACGTCAGGGTAAGAAGGACGCTCAAAAACTCGATCTAAAGCTTCCAGCTGCTGCTGGGTGAAAGTGTCGCCACGAAGGTGCTTCCGCAAACTGTCCACGCTGCTCTGGGAATCTCCGTTGGGAACTGAGCCCTCGGATACATCTGCAGGGCACAGACAGAGAAAACAGGGAGTTAGCACCACCCTGGCTGGGGTCAGCAAGGGATGTGGGACAAGGACAGAGTGGGAAAGAGTAGGGGCCCCTCACCTCCACCCAGGGAGCTGTGCCACTCCTGTGGGAAGGGGAGGCTCTGGGGACCCGAGCGAAGCCCCCTCCTGTCTGCTGGAGTGGCCAGGCTGCTCCCACAGGCTCTGTGGGACTCTCCTGCCCAGGCTGAGTACGGCTGTGGAGAATGGTGCTCAGCTCAAGATTAAGTTTCAGTTCCACTGATTTTCAGTGTTAAAAATTGCCAAATCTCCATTGCTGAGCATAAAATGGGAGCAAAGCACAGCGATTAGCATCGCTAGAAGGCTACTGGAGAGGCAGCTCACAGGGAAACTGGAGTGCTGACGATGGACCTGTACTGGAAAAGGATGAGGAAGCCTGAACTGAGAAAGGGCTCTCTTACAGCTTGGAAGGGAATCAGTTTCTGTTGTAGCTCCCTGGTCCCAATAGAAGTTACACGTCTGTCATAGTTTCCTTCTCATCTGATCTTGTCCTGTCATATCACAGATGAGTCTTTCAACCCCTTCAGGTAACAGGAATCATCCTGTTTCTGACTCCATGCTTCACCACAGACAAGTTTCTCTGTGCGGAGCATCTGTCCCATCCAACAAATGTTGGTTTGTGTTATGATCTCCATCCCATTCTCCTATATGCAGCTCCTGATTTATCACAACCCATCTCTCTGTTATAATACTCCCTCCAAAATGAGACGAATCTTTGTCTCGGTCAGTCCCCCTTCCTATCCAAAATAAAATATTATATTGCAAAACCTCGTCCTACTCAGTGGGCATCAGCTTTCCTAGTATTCCTTTGTTCTTACTAGGAAAAAAACCCTTTTCTGGTAGAAGCATTGCCAGAAACGCATCTCTGTCTCTGAAGCAGCCCTCCGACACAGCCCAGTCTCACTGCAGTGCCTCCTGCCATGTTCCAGGTATCTCTATCTCTGTTGTGCCATCCCATGTCTCTTACAGCCCACTCATCCCCTCCAAGGTGAGTCTTATAAATGCCCTGCCCCATCCAAAGTGAATCTTTCCCTGTGATAAACCATCTTATCACCCACCTGGTTTTGTTTTTTTTCCTTGTTATCCCTCAACTCAAATGAGTTGCATTTATCTCAGTTATAACCCCTTTTTATCCAAAGTGAATGAGTCTCCTGCTATTAGCATCTGTCACATCCAAGGTGAGCCTGTCTGTTATAACCTCCTGTCCCAGCTGAAGTGAATCTTCCTTTGTCATAATCCCTCATCTCATCTGAGGCAAGTCTGCTCATTATAATCTTCTCCAGATATGCTGAGTATCTTTCTGCTGTCACCTCTCAGCCTAACTTTGGTGAGACTGGTTATAATCCCCTGTTTCATCCATGCTGATATACCTCCATACCCTCCATGCTGAATCTCTACCTACTGTGCTACATCAGACACAAGTCTGACTGTCTTATCACCCTGTCTGACCTAAGATCAGGTTCTCCCTCTTGCGCTGTAATTACCTTCCTGCTTTTTCACTATTATTCCTCATACTTCAGCCTTTCTTGGTGGCTTCCAGTTTGTGAACCTCAGAAACTTGCTGTCTGTCAAGAAAGTGGTTGAGGGACCTGTATAGACCTTTTCCCTCTTCCATGCAATTGCGAGGTGGTCATGGGCAGACGATGCTCCCAGGAGCCTGGAGTGGCATTCACTTTGCAACGGCCACTCTGCTGCTTCATCTTTTACCTCGCAGATGGTGCCAAGATGGGTATTTTCCTGGCACAGTCAATGCCCAACTAGTAGCCCAGAGTTATAACTGAGCCTGCTGCCTTCTGGCTATGAGATATATCCGTTTATAGGTGATTATATGATATGATATAATCAATAGTACATTATATACAGTAACGTAGTACAGTACCGCTCGCAAGACCATAGAAAATATTACATATTGATTCGTCCCAGCCAGCAGCCTTCCCTCGAGCAGCCCCTCATCTCTTTCTTTTCCACCCCTAGCCAGAGCAGGGCTGTTTACTGGCACTGATCCCTGGCATTTTCTCCTTTCCTCAGGCTTATTCGCACAAGGGAAAATTCTCAAGTTCCTGAAAGATGGAGTTCATGAAGGATTTGACTAAGAGAAAACAAAGCAAAGACCAGGCTTGGTGGACAGCACATCATGTGTGTCAGTGCAGCATTTGTGTTTTAGATAGACTGTGCTGTTACTGCAGAGGTGGCTTTCAGGAGGACTTGGGTAGCTCAAGGCTCATGCTCCCAATTCCAGTAAGCACTTCTCTCTGGTCCTCCCTGCAGAAAACTGGGACAGAACTCCTGGGTCTGGGCTCAGGAAAAAAAAATGTGTATTTCTGTATCAGCACTTGTCTCAACATGTCTGCAGCCTGTGAAGCTCTTTGCTTTTGAGGATCTTTCCACAATGTGCCAGTCAGTGTGCATGGCTATGCAGGCATGATGCCAATACACGTGGGTATTTTTGGAGTAGAACATTATCCTGGTGTTCTTTAGATTCTGCATCACTGTACATGCCTGAGCAGCCATTTGTGTGCAGTGGCTGGTTTAGGCTATGTTTGATTTTCAAGGATGGCAGCCCTACACTATGCATGGTTTTTGGTGTGAGTGGACTGTTGTTCACGTATACGCTAAAACTTCCATTGATTGTTATTAAATCAGATTTTACCCTTCGTGAGTTGCCCTGGGTGGCTACACAGATCAGTGCACATGTGCACATGTATTTGCTATTCCTGTCTGCTTGCAGAGCCCTGCGCACACATGTCTCCCGTGTGTGCACAGGCCATGCCTTTGTGTGAAGAAGCTGAAACCACAGCTTTCCCAAGTCGCTGTAGGAGTCTCTTTTCCTTCAATTATTCAGGGCCCTTCAGATCTTGACAAATCTGTCACTCTAAATTTGCGAGAGATTATGGTGCTCTCTCCCTAGCATGGAGAGAGGTGATATATGATATCTGCTGCCCCTATTGATTGCCTGATCTGGTGGCAGAGGGCTGGCGAAATGAACTTGAAATGAACATCATGCCTCAACTCATTGTGCGTATAATACACTACTTAATCCCACATTTTTCAGCCGCTATGGAATTCAATTGATCAATCATGTCCCTCTGATAGTACTGTTTTAGGGGGTTATTGCTGCTCTGCTCACTGACCTTTTTATTTATTTATTTATTTGTGTCAGTGTGTGTGTGTGTGTGTGCATGCACGTAAGTGTGTATGTGTTATTTGGGAAACTCAGGACCAGCTGATAGGAAGGACCTGTATTGTCAGTGGGAAATTAAAGAAAAGGATGAAGGAGGAGAACGGGAAGGAACAGGGTTAGATAAGAAATGAGAATGATCAAAGCAAGCAAATAGACAGGGAGAGGTAGAAACACTGTAAGAAGAAAGGCAATACTTCAGTTTAAGTGGGAGTTCTGGATATGGTAGCGGGGGGGTGGGGCAAGGGGGCTATGGCCTAAGCTTTAAAATCTGTAAAAAGAAAAGGAACTTTTGACAGAGGCTTGTAGGCTACCTTGAGGTGGACCTTTCCTAAACAGCTTGCAGTAGTACTGGACTTAATATTGGTAGGGCACACAAATCCCAATCTTCAGAGCAATAATATGAGCTGTGCATATGGATTTTACTTATGAAGTGGAGAAAGTTTCACAGAGATGGTCCTGAAAGACACATTTATAGCTCTTTTGTTGCTAACACGGAGACATTCACAGTCACGGATCATTATATTTTCTTCAAAACCAAAGGACTGTAAATCCCTAGTGTCTGTTTTCTGGTGTCAATACCTATAGAGGATGCATTTTCATTTTTTTCCCTGAAACTGCAAGGGACAGACACTTATATCTGGTTTTAGATCAAAGTTGCAGTTTTTATCTAAGCATATGACTCTGAGCTGGACTATCAGGAGAAGCCTCAAATATTTTAATACACAAGCTGTGGGAGCTGAGAACTAGGTGAGTATGAGCAAAGGTGCCAGTAAGGAGCAGAGGGGCTTTGGGGAAGAGATGGGGTCCATCAAAGGGCTGTGGGTGAAATGAAGGGAAGGGCTCATGGGGAAAATTTGGGTTGGGAAAGACTAGCAGATCCCAGGAGGAACGGCACTGTGGTGGACAACAGTCACTTCAACTGATGAAGAACAGTGCCAGGAGTAAAATCGTAAAGGATGGGGCTTTGCCAAGAAAGCAGCTTTTGGAAGGGGTGGCAAGCCTTCAGCTGCAGGAGGAGTCAGGGATGCCACCTAGGCAACTGCACTAGCCGTACCATTAGGAAGCATCATCACCTATTCTGGTTCCCTTTTTACTGGTGAGGGAAACTGCATGGTACTGTGACACAGAGGCACCTCTCTCTTAAATCAGAAGCATCTTAACAAACAGCTTGAGAGGTGAACTTCGCTTCAGTCACTGTGTCACTCACAAGAGCACACAGTTGCTGTCAGCGTGATCAGGACCGGCCTTGCACATGTGACAGGAAACATCTTTCCACCCGAGGGGCAGCCAAGGGAGCACACACAGCCAATGTTCAGTGTAAACCTTCGACACAAGACACAGAAATGCTCCATGGGAGTCACAGAAGTATCCTGACAGATAACAAGGAAATGCCGTGCCAGAGGACACAGGAACAACCTTAACTACATCTGACACAGAGAATATGCCTATTAAATAGCTCCAAAACAAACAGACATTCCCAGGTGTGGAAACCACAAAGGCACCATCATGTATAAGTAGCACAAAGCAGTGTAATACAGTTACTGCCCTGTCTACAGGTGACAGAGAACGCTCTTGCTCAAGGTGGGACAGGGACACCTCAACAAATAATTCAGAAGTATTGCTGACATAGGAAAACCTTTGTGGCACAGAAACGTGTAGGAGGGTCATGAGAAGCTGTGCAGCTGGCACAGAAACATGGAGATACTGTTCTCTTTTGGGGCAGGGGCTATTACTGCCCCCATGACATGTCTGTTTGCTGCCCCATGGGGCCTGAGCTCAGCTGGAGCCCTGCAGCACTACCAATAAAGAACACAGTCATCATAAAAGTGAATGTGACTGGCATGAAAACTACCAGCCAGGTGACACAGCAGAACCCATCTAATTGTCAAAGCCTCTGAGGGAAACGCATCTGTCTAACGCAGAGGTGCTGAGCTGGCTGCTGAAATGCCATCCCTCTGCGCCATCGAGGTGACCCTGTCCTCCCCTGCAGCCTGCCTTTGTCACTGTCCCTGACGGGGTGCTTAACCCAGAGCAGCCCTGTCCCGCTCTGCAGGCACTCATGGCTACGTGTGCTGCGCTTTCCCAAGTCACCCTTTGTGTTAAGACTGCTCTTTCCCTTTATCTGATTTCCCTTCTCTTTTTTCCCTCTCTGATGTGTTTCCATGTCCTCGTGCAGCCCAGGCTGACAGGCAGCTTTCCTGGATGTCCCGGGGGGGCCCTTCCCCGCACTGCCAGTTGTTGCAGTTTCAAACTCAATTGTTCTCCTCGGTACTGAGGCAAATGGAGTCATTAATTACCTTCTATCGGCTGGGCCGAGTTCAGAACGCGATCGATAGCCAGTCCTTGTCATTCACGGCAGCCAGCCCTGCACAGACCCTCACAGTGCGTTCGGTGTGGGTCCAGGAAGGAGCCCAGCGCTATCAGACCCAGGCTCCGAACCCTGGCATGGAGCTTCTGCTGGGAATAGCAGACCTCCTGCATCTGTGTCTGAGCTGACCCCCAACCAAGGGAAAGATCAAGGACAAAGACCTTGGTTGAGGGAGCGGATCACACATTTTTACATGGTCAGAAGTGTCTGGTACTGGTGTCCTGATCTGCATGAGCTGTTCCAGTCTGGCTATCACAGTGCTTCTAGAGACTCTGTTTGCATCCTCAATGATTATTAAACTAATACTGTACCCCCCACAGCAGGGACAATGGCAAGGACTGGCAGCCCTAATCTAGCAATCTTTTCACCTGTGTAACTTTCTTGCCCTACTCAGTAGAGTTTGGAAAAGGAAGGCTGTAAAATTTGGTTTACATTTCCTTCCAGAAGAACTGTTGCAGCCTTCTGTGCAATGTGAAAGAAGGTGTAATCTCAGTTCAGTTCAGTATTTCAGCAAGTAGCAGTGCTGCAGGAATTGTCAGTACTTTGATTGTGATAACTGAACTGGTGGAGAGAAAGAAGAACCTCAAATTCAAATGGAAAGGATCCCAAGTGAGTGCAGGATAGAGACGACAGAGCATATAACAGTTTGACAAGATCCAGTAATGCACGGGGAAGGAATGTTATCGGGGATCTACACTGTGATAGTGAAACAAGATACGATACAAATTCAAGTTACACACAGTATCCTGTAGAAACAGGGATAGTGGGAGATGCATGCTAGAGGAATATCACCTCAAGGAAGTGTATCAGCTTTCTTGAACTCTGCAGTTGTTCAGATTCCTGTGTCCATTTGCCTCAAGGGAATCCACAGGCCTAAATCTGAGTATGCAAGTTGATGGTACTATGCTGGTCTGTGTGTCTCTGTAATTTAAGTGTGTCAGCAACACATAAAGGGTGTATATTTCTTACTTACATGCTCAGGTTCAGAGCAGAAAGGCTCAGAAACAAAGAGATTTTATGTTTTGAAATGAGGGTGTAGCTCAGGTGAGGAATTGGTGAGCAAGGAATGCTGCTTATGCAGGCACATGAGCATGCCTGACCGAGGAAGAGTGAAATGTGTGCCGGTGCTTGACAGCTGGGAGCTGGAGTGCTTTTAATGCAGGGGTTGCATATGACAGAGTACCTCAGATGGAGCAGGGATGGGCAGTGCGGCTTTAATGCAGGGCTTACATGAGCAAAATGGCAATGCTCAATGAGAATGTAAATGAAATGAATTATGTGTGCAAATGTGTAATGAAGTGTGTACTCAGATCTGTCTTGGATTATCATGGGAGCATGCCAATGTGCATTTAAGGAAGTGAGTGTATGTATGCATATGAAAATCATATGTGTTTACTACAACATCTAAGCATATGATTGCAAATTCACCCCAGAGCATCTGGGAAACTAAGTCAGTGCAGAGTTAGGTTTGTGCATGGGACAGTAATAATCAGCACATCCAGGCTTTCTGAATACACCAGTAATGGCCTTTCCAGTTGTTAGGCTGCAGGCAGCTGCCCCAGACGTGTGTGCAACATGTACTATAACATCTGTGGGTGTGCAGAAGAGGCGTGTCAGCCTGGGCAGTCAAAGCTTTGTGTGAGCAGCCACTGCAGCTTTGTGACCTTTGGGTATGCTGGAAGTGAGTGGACATATTCTGCTCTCAGTCAGGTTGTTGCAAATCCACAACAATTCCCTTACCTCAGAAGAGGCACTGAGGATTTATACCAATGTAATGAGCGACAGAGTGTGGGTCTGGTATCCCTTACTAGCACTATTAGGCTTGAGTGTTAGCCAGAGAGAAATGTAGCTGCCTGCAGGACCCAGCACACTTGCTTTGTTTATGTTGGCAGAGTAGTGAGCAGCACTGTCACACAGTGGGCCAGATCCTCTAGTTAGTGTAAGTTTGAGTCTCTTGCATTCAATGGTTATCTTGATTTACACATCCTGAAAGTCCTCAGAAGGGTTATCCTGATTTATGCTGTTGTGGTGTCCACAACATTGCTTTTAGTGCAGAGCTCTTGGGTCTACCACAGGCAAGTGAGGCACCAGGATCTATGCTGTTTCCTCTGCCATGGCAGAAGATGTTCTTAGCATCACTGGCATGACTTAGCTCCCTCCCCTCATCTTCCTAAGCCCATTTATTGGGGAGTTACTGCCTGGTGGGATCCCCCTTGGTGAGCACATAAAAAAAGGTGGCTTTTGTTAGCTCCAAAGGACAGAAGCAATGCAAAAAATTACATCACATGCAGCCCTAACTATGCTTGTTTAGAGAAACTGCTTGCATTTATGAAGTCTTTGGTGCGGAAAGCAGGGTTGCAAATGACTGCATCAGAGCGACAGTAAAGGCCATTAATTTCCTGTTATGTTTTCCTGTGTTGGGGGCTTTATTAATTTAATTTTACACTGTCGAACAACAGCGAGCGCTGACACTGCCACACTCTGAGGGTTTTTTTTTTTTCTCAAGCAGTGCTTTGCCTGACATGCAAATCAACACTGCTATCAGGACCGCTAGAGACAAGAGAGGGAGCACAGAGCTGGGCTGTCCCCATCAAGCCCCATATCCCTGTTTCTGGGAGATCTCTGAGATTCCAGTGGAGTACGCTGGCACTTGAGAGGCCACCAGTGCTAGGGCTCAGCAGATCTGGATCAGGCCATGGACACCTCTAATGCACAGTCTAGAATATTCCTCTTTAGTCTGCTGGTTTCTATTGGCTTGGTCCCCCACTAACATGCCTCTTAATACCTCCTTTCCATCCATTTCCCTTGCTTCCTCTCATTCCACTTTATTTTCCCCTCATACCCACTTTTACCTTAACCTCCCAAGTCAAAGAAGGCTGTGCCTGCCCCTGAGCCAGATGCTAGTGAATCATGTTATTGGAAGCTCTTCTGAGTCAGCACTAAACCAGTGCTCAGGCAGAGTGTTTTTAGAACTGCCATTTTTGATGTGCCATAAAACAAAGGCTCCAATCACTCAGAGTCATTAAAATTCCCATGGCATTTTTTGCAAGAGTGCAGACATTAACCTGGCTGTCCTGAACAAAATCCAGCCTGAGCGATTACCCACAGCATATCTTAATTCTCCTGTGGTTTCATTTGGACACGGCACAGCAAAATTTCACTGTTGATGCTCTGGATTGTTCAACATCTGCCATGGTCCACCTGAGAGTCAGCCACATTTCAGTAGTAAATGAGATCTTCAGAATGGGAAGGTTAATAAACAATGTATTATACAGGATGGGTAATTGCAAAATGCCATGCAATGAAAGAGCTACAGGCTTGCGATATACTGCAGTCTGCTTGGACTGTGACCAGGCAAACTATTTTTTTTTTCTGAATGCTCATTCCTATAATAACTATAAATCACTAGCAGAGTAATTTGGAATCTTTCTGCATTCACTCATGCAAAGGCCCTTATTGGTATGTGAAGGAACCGATATTGATATGACCTCTGGAAGATGTATGTCAGAGATATGTTCCAAATTGTTAGAGGTAGTCCCCAAACAAGAGAGGGCCCAGTCATGGGTAGCAAACAGTTTCACAAATGAGAGGGTTGTGCAGAGAAGAGCCATAAGTATCTTTGAGGATTAGCTGATAGAGGACTTTTCTAGTGTGCTGGGATTTATTAAAGTTGTCCCAAACTCTGGGACAGTCAACTCTTCAGTTCAAGGCCTACCTCTTTCTGCACTAGATGCCAAAAGCCAAAGCAAAAAAAGAATAGTTCCTTTGGGAAACCAAGTATGGAAGTGTACCTGTCCTTTATAACAGCCTTTTCTAAAGTATCTAAGAGAGGACTAGAAGGCACTCAAGACTTGATGGACATTCCATATTCAATAACCACCTCACTAAGGTCTTATCAGATGCCTACAAACCTGTTTTGATGCAGATCCCTAGCTTAAAAGCAGAATAACACCTCTGCACTCCCAAAAAAAGCAGAGGCAGTGAGAGAAATAAATCCTAACCTATTCCAACTCCAAATGGGAAGAGTGATACTGGTGGCCTAGCTCCTGTTCTGGCCCTGTGCTCGTGCGTGTTTTCTTGTAGCTGTCAGCCCATGTGAGAAGAGGACATTGTACCTTTAACTTGATGGCATGTAAGCAGTAGGATGCTTGGATAGATGAAGGAAAAGCAAAGGAGAAATGTGGACCTAGGCATTCTTTTTAGGCCCCTTGACAAAAATCTGGCATTTTAAAGGGCCTAAAAATGGACATGAATTGCATTTGACACCTATTCAAGTGTCCTTTATTTTATCTGACTGATGGATGGGAAAATCAGCTTCAAAGAAGTATAGATAGAGACAGAGAGAAGACAGAAGACAGACAGACATGGATGCTATGTCTGTATCTGCTGAAACTGCTTCTTTCAGGCCATGTACTGTTAACAGAGTTGTCCTCCGTGTGCACAGTCTTAAAGCGTAGCCTAGACTCTGCAGGCCAACACAAAATGCTGTTCGCTTCAGAGCCACAGAGGTAGCTGGAGGAAATCCAATATTCCCTGAAAGGGTCTTAAAATGTTCACAAACTGCATCTTTCTTTAATGGCAGTTCTTGTGGCAAAATTAAGCACAGAGATTTTTTTTCTCTCTCTCCTCTCTGCTCTAGTCACTTCTCTGCTGCTCAGGTACCCAGCCAGGACTCACACGGGCTAATCACTTGGTGAGATCTTGTTGCTTCCCCCTGGGATCCAGTGAAACAGCACTGAAGGATCTGATTCTATCACTTAGGGAAGCAAAGAGCTCCTGCTTTCCTTCCAAACAGCAGCAGCCCCAATTCTGGGAGGAGGAGGGGTTTCTCTCTGGCCCTGACTGAGAACAAGGTGCTTAGTGTTTTCCTTTAGCAGGAGAACACACCCCTCTAATACGAATGATTTCCATCTATGAGTGGCAGGTGATGCTTAACATTACATTGATACAGACTTGTGATTGCAGTGATAGCCAGATTAGGAGATAATTGGTACATGGGGGACTGACTGTTGGGCCCCCTTGGCTGCTGGGATGTGATCAGAGAGAGAGAAAGGGAGAGAGCGGGAGCTGTCCTCCATCGATGCCTCTCTAAAGGTTGGGATTCCTGAGGCCGCTGCTGTCTAGTGCTGTCAAGGTCAGCAGGTTCGGGTTCACTGAACGGTCAGGATGGTTTGAATTACTGGCACTGCCTGCCGATTCCTGTGCTGATCGTGATCTGTCTTCCAGCGTGGGCTGTGGGATGCTGCTCCCTGGACATGTGCTGCACACAGTGTGGGGCACAGGGAATGTCAGAGAGGCAGATGCTCTTGTTAAGAGAAGAAGTTTTTAGGAATATTTAAGGAGACAAGGCAATGCCAAAGAAAGGCACATACTCCATGTGCTGAGCATGTGGAGACCACGCTTCCAGAAACAGCAGTTCTGATCCATTTTTCTTTTACCTGGAGAACTGCTGCCTCCAGGCTTCTGCCTTTCATGAAAGTTAGGAGAATGGCTTGAACAGGGCCTATCAAACCCTTATCGGGTGAAAAACCTGTTGGTGAAGATTTTTGTCCAATTCTGTATAGCTAGAATGCTTAGTGAGCAAAGAGTAACATGCAAGTCTTTATGTAAACCACGCTGCCAAGATATTTTCTCACCAAACACACGTAGCTGTGTGACCAGGCTAAAGGGCAGGGGTTGCCAGGCATGTTCCTATAAGGTTGTCTGCAGAGAGCACCAGAAGGTGCTGAGAAAGCTGCCTGCCAGTGTACACCCCCACAGGCAGGCTTGGAGCCACCGTAAGGGACCTCACCAGAGCAGGTGGGAAGCAGCTTTGTCTGCAAGGGTGTGAGTATGCACAGACAGGCTGCCAGTGTCACAGACGTGTGCCTGGTGTGGCATCAGCATGTGGCTGAGTGCCTCTGTGTGTGTGTATACTGTACACATGTGCTGTCCAAGCATCCATAGCAGCCGTGATAGCAGAAGTAGTCATGTGGGAAAGACCATGGCAGGAGAGAGCAATAAAAGGGAAACAGAAGAGGACTGAGGGCTGTGTGGAAGTAGTATCCAGTGCTTGTCTTTGACAAGAACACCTCCACAGGCATAACTGACTGTCTTTCAGTGGAGCTGCACTACAGAGAAATCTGGCCCTCTCAGCCCCTAAACTCAAGTGTTTATTTTTGTTTCTCATTCGGGGGTTTGTCCTGTACCTCTGTGAGTCAGTTAGTTCCTGTGTGCAGTCAGCTATATCTGCCTATATCTATGTATACATAGCTTTCGTACTCACACCTCTGCATCTGCCTACCATGCACACCTGGAGGAAACTTGGGGTAATGCTGAGAATGGAGCTGCAAGGGGCTGCTTGTACCTGGTGCCCATACATGAGGCATCTTGCGCAGCACCCTCTGTGCTCACCAAGACATGGAAGAGATCAGGGTTAATGTCATGCAATCTCCTCTGTAAAAAAAGAAGTCTCCCCTAAACTCAGTGCAGGTATTCTAAGCAGGTTCTCTATGTGGCCTTGTCCCTATGCATTAGGAAGTATGTTGTGCTACCATTACCTCTGGTCTTGATGCCTCTCCCAGTTCCCTCTTCCACTGCAGAGCAATGGGCTCTGGCAGGAAGGGTCAGGGACAGTGCCCAGTATCGTGCTGGTTTACATTAATGAGATACACACAGTGTAATCCAGCAATGGAGTCAGCTCTACAAAAGGAGGTAATAGCAGGCTGCCATGAAGAGAGCAGCTCAGGTAATTGGTTTATCTATCTAGAAGCAGTAGTAGCAATCTCTGCACAGACAGAGTAGCAGTAAAGTCTCTTCCTTAAGGCTATTTCCTTTGTCTTTTCAATTGCGTGCACATCCATGTGAGATAGAGGAAGAGAGAGAGAGAGCTAGAGAGAGAGAGGGAGAAATGTTAATTTGTGAATTAATGGCTTTTCTCAGCGGAATTGTAAATTCAAATGTCACCTCACAGGGTGACACTACGCTGGGCTGCTGAAGAAGCAATGATAAGATCCCCCCCATCCCCATGCCAACATATACCCATGCCCCTCCCCTCCCTGAAAGATAGCTACGGAGTGGAACATGCTACTTTTAATTTGCAATAACACCACGGCAGAGGGATGCAAGAATGACTGCTTTCTGACCCTCCCTTCCACAACAAGCTGGGCCACATCTTTCCCTTTCCACCTCTACCTCCTTCCACCCCCTCTTCAACCCCTCCCATTTTAAACTGAGTCCAAGAGGACACATTATCTCAACTCCCCCCACACGAAACTAATCAAAGGATGAGCTAAGGGAGGGCTCTTTAGAAGGATGCTTCTGCAACCCTCTCCTCTCCTGCAATAATCAGGTGAATTAATGACCCTGAAGTTAAAGTGAGCGCTGATGCTCAGGCGTTGTGCAGTGTAGGGGAGAAAGCCTTCATTGTTTTCGAGCAGGAGGCGGGCAGCAGCAAGGGAGATTCATGGATGGAGATTGAATATGCAATTTTCTTTCACCTTGCCAAGAGCTGCCCCTGGGCTGTGCCTGGCCTAAATTTTTTTTTCCTCTTGCCATCTCTGCCTTATCCGACCCTCCCACCTCCCTTCCATTCTTTCCAGAAAATTACCTTCAAAATTGATTTCCACTTTTACAAACAAATATAATGGGAACATGAGGGGGAAAAAAAAACTTGGTCTGTGATGAATTAGGGCTGTCAGGTGCTTCCAAGTCTCTTTTGTTTTTGTTTTACTGCCCGTTAGGTTCTTTGTTTTTCCAGCAACTGGGAATAGTGCCCCTGCCCACACAGTCCCTATGGTCCATGGCTACTGTCACAGGATATGTCCATCACCTGAAGTCATCACTGTGGTATCCCTGCTCTCAATCACTGTGATGCAAACAGCCACTGCTAACAGGCTGCCCCAGCCCTTCACACCAGGATGCAACCGATCTTGTGGAGACACTGCATGTCCCATGCTGCCGGTGAACCGGCTCCTACAGCCACAGTACAGGTCCATTGATTTGCCTCCAATCTTCTTCATACTGCTCCTCTTCTTCTCCTTTGCCTTATTCAGATGATTCTTGATGGAGGTTTCCCAGCCCTCCCTGTTCTGATAGATCAGCCCGGGTCATTGGCATGTCACCTTGATCCCTGTTGTGCCTCAGTGCCATGTCACCTTGATTCTATAGCAGTATTGCCCTTATGTCTCATTGCCATGTCACTTGACCCCAAAACAGTGTCATCCCTATCTCCCCCTATCGTGGCACCCTGATCCACTGTTACATCAGTTGCAACCACCCTCTAAAACACCTTTTGCCTACACATTGCCAGCTATTCCTGATCCCTTTTGCAGTTTATTCTGTCATCCACTGTGCATTACCCTGGGATCCTCGTGGATCCAGGCACCATGCTCTCTCTCTGACCCACACAGTCTTTACATCCATAAAAAAAATATAACAGTCACCTCCCTGAATGCGGGCAGACCCAGTGGACAACTCCTCTAGAGTGAGCAAGAAGATCCAGAGAGAGACAGGCACCAGCAAAGCTAGGGAGCAGCTTCTGTACAGGGGCACATGCGGAGCAGGCAGAGACACTGGGAGGAGTTGTAGCTGCCCGACTCCTGCTGACACATTAGCTGCAACAACCCCTTCGAGAAATGAGTCAAAAAGTAGAGGGAGAAGATCTAACCACAAACTGAATATTCGTAAATAAACAGTCAGACAAGCACACATTCAGGACACACACACAATAAACTTAAATAAAAGCTCTGTGCATAAGTGAAACTCACAAAACTTAGCCAATAACATTTAAAGACACAAGAACGCAAACTGGGACACAAGGAGGTACTAATGCAGGTGCATGTCAATTAAATGTAATTTCTGAATAAACAACTTACAAAAATATGCATACACTAACTAAATGAAAACCTGGAACTCAAAGTAGTTTCCTTAAATTCACATATACAAAATTAAATCATGTAAACAAATACAAACTATTTACAGAAATAAACAACCTTTGCACAGGCAAGAAGAACCGATATGTATATATACACAACATATATCTAAATATATAACCCAAATGCAAATACACATCTGTACAAACTATATACAGAAGTGCATAGCACTAACAGGCTACATATTCATATCCAGCAACCACAAAGATACAGTGATACTCAAGTATGTAACAACACATACACACAGAATATACATACAAATATACAACATTCACATATATGCTCAAAATGTGAATACAAATACCTGTCATTCATAGAAATACATAGCACTAATACTGAGCCATACATGCTCAGACATCCATATGATGCACAGTATGCATTCTCCTACTAGGCAATATTATACACAGCTTAACATACACATTTTCCAGGTCTCCATAGGCATGCACAAAAATACGGGTCCAACCTGCCACTCACTCCAGTACATCGGCACAGATAAGTAGAAACCAGTGATCCTAACACAGAAATACAAAAAACCAAACAAGCATGCATTCCTAGAGACACAAATACACCAGCAGAGACGCACACAAATACAGCTGAAGCCAGACCAGCTTGTCTTCAGATCATACCAAACCCTGCCAAACTAAGCAGCACTATAAGCTTTAGAAGCAGAGCATTCTGTTCAAACTGCTTTCTGTGATGTAAGTTGTTAACTCTCCCTTACCTGAAGTCTTCCTGAGCAATGCGTAGCCCCCAAACTCCCAGGGTGTGTGCAGACACACACACACACACACACACACACACACACACACACACATACTGTCTCTTGCTTACAGACTGATCTCCAGATTTGTGGTGCAACAGACCATGATTCTGACAGTGCTGTGTTGCTAATGCATTGCCATCTCCTTTATCCAGTCTCCCCCTTCTCTCTTATTCCACACATATTCTCCTTTTTCTGACCGTCCTCCTGCAGTTTATCTAGAGAGGTGCAGGATGAGCAGCAGGCACCTTTCTTACATCTTCCTAGGAATCTCACCAGCCAAAGAACCTCAGGAGGGAGAAGTGGGTGGCTGCTGAGAATAAACTATCTCTTCAATTTACTTTTTTGTCTAGAATGGAGGGAGTGTTACCTACACTTGTGTGTATAGTCACAATGAGCCTGGACGTCCCCTGTGACCACTGCTGTTTGCAATGATAAACCATCGTGGCAAGCTGATAGCCACTGGAAACTCAGCCACACTGCATGAAACAACACAGTCTCAGGGAAACTAAGAGAAAGGCACTGTGAGAGCGTGAAACATGGCAGAAACTGCTCACTTCATGGGCACAGACATAAACTGCTGGGTGCGCACCCCACAGCTGTGTGTGATGGTTGGAACATGGGGTTAGCACCTAAAGCAGTGTAACTGCATGTGTCTCCAGTGTCATTAAGACTATTGCTGACCTGCAATAAAGCAATAATACAGAATTATGCAAACACATAGGCTGTGGTGACAAGAAATCACAGCATGGAACAATGCAGTCACACCACATACAGTAGTGCTGTTTGCGTCACCTGCAGGGGTCTAAACACACTCTGTTGTCTTCAACAACACAACAGTTTTGGGAGAACAGAAATACACATAATAATGCCCTGAGATGAACACACATCGGGTGCTATGATACAGTGTAGTGGAATGACTCACTTACACTCTTCACAAACATATGCAGGCAGCATAGGAAGACAAATGTATTTCCCTACAGGACAGTTAAGGGCGAGACCTCTGCACTAGTACAACTACAGGACTGGTAAAGCATCATCATACTGCAGATTACAGCATAAGCATGCTGCATGTCCTGAAACAAGACCAGTATGCTGTGGAACAACATAGTCACACTTTGTCAAAGCACACAATTCTCAGCACAGCGCTGCAGTGACACAGACGGATTGACTTCACTCTCCTCGCCAGGTGACAGTCTGTTGTCAGTCAACACATTACATCAGCTGCAGTAACAACTATAAGAATTGCAATGACAGTACAGTACAGCCTGCACTGGTGTACCAACAACTGCCACATTGAAACAACCTTACTGCATGCAACGATAACGTCAGAAACAACTCACAGCCACCTCTGTGAAGAGTGTAATGAGGCCTTGAGAGTAAAGAGGCAGCAGAGCAAGCAGTGAGACCGGTAATCTTGTCCTTAGTGTCACAAGCCTACAACCTATAGTGATAGTTACATGACAACTGTAGCCACACTGCCTGCAAACACATATTGGTGCCAGTGTCAATGACACAAAGTCACCTGAAATGTCACAACTACATCTCCCAAATTGTATTAGCATTGCCACTCTGAGCAACCTAAATGGGATCATACGTGCAGTGGCACACTCAGCTGCTGTACATCTGCTCAAAAACTCAGAACTTCTTAAAACACATTACACATCTCTCCTCTCTGCACTACTTTCCACTTAAAACAATTCAGTTCAAAATTTTCTTCATGACAGTCTGTCCTGGAGCAGTATCTAAAAAAACAGCTTTCAGGACTGGGACTGTTGCAGATCTCCCTGCCTCACAGTCCACCTGAAGGAGGCATTTCTACTTTCCCAGTAGGAAAATACAATCATGGCCACGGAGGAAAGTCCCCAGGCTGAACACTGTCAGAACTCTGCCCTGCAGTCAGAGTCCTCCCATTTGGAGCGAGGGATGAGAAAAACCACCTGGAACAAAAGCAATGCTGCTCAGTAGAGGGTGTCGTGGTAATTACAGTGAGAAAACTATGCATGGAGCACCAAAAAGAAGTGCAGCTGCCCATCCTGCAGCTACAGGACTGAGTGCAAGCACTCCTACTGCTAGTAGGCAGCACCCTGTTCTGCACAGCTCAACCCCCTTTTGAAGAGTATTATGAGCCACCTGCCCTGATACAGCTAACGCTCTTTGGAAAACACAACCAGACCTGCCAAGATGTTGGTGACCCTTTACTGTCCCCCTGCACTGACACAGCCCTGCATTGCTTACTTCACTCTAATTATTAAAATAACAGGTGAAGAGAGGAAAGGAGGAACTTGTGCTTTCTCAGGTTTTCTCCCCCATCGCTGCTGGGGATTCCTTTACTGCAAACAGCCTGAGTATTACTGCCATTTACACTAGCAACAACTATATCCCCTCTTCTCCCACAAACCTACTGCTGATATGAGCAGGGATCATACTAACAAGCCTGTGGGTTTTATTACTACTGATACTAATAATACTGGACACATTACATCCGCTCCCACCAATAACAGGCTGCAGATATGATCCCTGCTAATGCCGATAATACTGGGGGATATTATCTCTGCCATTGTCGGCACTGCACATATTATTGACAGAAATACTATCAAATACTACAGATATTGTCAGGGACCAAGATTAATAATGCTGAGAATGTTACAGCACCAGCCTTACTGGAAGACAAATCCCAAATGAGAATTTGTGTCTATAGAGGAAGTCTGTTTGTAGCCTACTATGAAGAGAAAGAGCTATCTCTAATAAGAATGGTTTTGTAAAGATCCCAAAAGTTCTACCTATCTGGAGATGCTGTGGTATGCAGGGAACAGTTTGAGATATTGTTTTCATATAATCTAATTATCTGTCCATCTATCCATCCATCTATCTCTCCTTCTCTTTCCATCTCTCCTTTTTCGTACTCAAGACTACAGTATGAGTGATCCTAATTTTTTGTTGTGCCTCTGGGTCACCCCAATACTCATCCTTTTAGCTAGACAGTTTACAACGGCTGGTCAAAAGCTGAAACAAAAGGAATATGTGGTCCTAATAGGGCAAATCCTGACTGTCCTTCCTAGGCACTCACCTGAGGAAGACACACTGGGTTTTGAGGAAAGGCTTGTGATTTGACAGTCCCTTCTTGTGACTGGTAGACACTCATTGAGCTACCTCCCTGATAACTCAATGCCATCGTTTTCCCAGGCCACCCTTGCAGCTGCAACCAGCACATTGGTAGGCTGGATTTCCCCTCTTCCCTCTAACTCCCTGTGAGGGACACACCTGGCTGTCAGCATCCATCGCTGAGCCCACCTCATGCATCTGTCTGACTCCTTCTGTCCAACTCAGGAGTTCTGCTACATCATCTTGACACATAATTATCTCTCCTCTTCTTAATCATCTGTGCTACTGTCTAATGTAGGCACCAGCTGCAGCAAGGAGGACCTGAGGGAGGGGGTGTGCTCAGATAGAGGCTCCTCTGTCTTTGTCACACCCTGTTGCCCCCAACCACCACAGAGGTTGCTAACAAGGTGTTCATAACCAGGGATTTGGGAGCAGCTTGGTACTTCCCCCCTTTCTGCTGAACTACATTCCTCACAGAGGAATCCTTGCAGCAGAGCTGGTCTGACAGAGCGGAAAGAGAGAGAGAGCAGTGCTGCTTCTTCTGCCTCCTTCAGGGAAGAGCCACCCCCAAAATACTAGGGAAGTAGATGTGCATTGGGAGCTCATCAGGGCTTTGCAATGCAAGAATAAACCCTGCAGTTAAGAAACTGCAACAAAACTGTGCTCAGAAGTTCTTGGAAATACTGAGGTCTATGCATCCAACATGAGCATGGAAGAAACGCCTGCACTGGATTTCTTGCCAGGCTCTCCTAATCCCCATCTCAGCTAGGAACAATCAAAGCCCTCAGAGCTCCAGGGGACATTGCCCAGGAATGAGTGCAGGTCACAGACTGTGCAAACCTCTTATTGGACCCTTCTAGCCTTAGGACACAACCCTGCAAAGTGATTATGTCTTTAAGGCCAGTATGAGCCCAGCTAACTCAACTGTTGGCTAGGGGTGATCACCAGCTGGCAGAGGGTGCCATGCAACGTTTCTCTGGGACAGGAGCACGACATCGCCCTGTAGCAGATATCTGGGATGGCAGGATGAAGGCTGTTCTCTAAGGCAGTTCCAGTGGTGTCATGTAACTGCCACCTAAAACTCTGAGAGCTAAAGACAAGCAATGTCTCCAGGATTGTCTGGTATCTTTTTGATTTCTATGTGGGCTCTTGGCCAACAGCAGGGAGTTGCAGAGTGTTGCTTGCCCTTCATAAATCAAATCTGGGATGAATTAAGGACAGGCACAGAGAACTGTTCTTGCCCTCAATATATCATTGTGAAGTGTCACAGTCTTAAGATGGCTGCTTGGTTGTTTCTGTGTTTAATTGTACTGCTTCAAAAAAACTCGGGTTGTGAGGCTGGAAGTGACAGTATGGCTGCATATAAAGTGGGATGATCTTTCCAGGTATTTGGAAAGAACAGCCACTAAAGCCAGACTGAACTGCTTCATTTCAAAATGAGATTTGGAGGCACCATGTTGAGAGCTGGTGATCACCACACTGGACTGTGTGAGAACAAGGGTTCACAAAAACCCCAACTAAGTGCCAAGATATTTGCACAGCCAATAGAGAAACTGGTCACTGAGTTTTAAATGTCACTATTTCCTTTATACGTAAGGAAAATGGTGGAGGGGTTTGCAAAGTTTGCAGTCTCTTATTCCTGACATTTTTGACTTTGAGGCATTGACTCAGCCCTTCCATTGCTACACTTTTCTCTTAGCTGGGCCCTACTGCCATCTAGCTGGGAAATGGATCTTCCTCTGGGGCCTGATCCAATTTCCAATAACATCAGCAAAAATCTTCCCACTTGCTTTAACAGGAGCTGGATTGGGTCTTCACCTCTAGTTTTACTTTGTATTAGGGAGAAAGGAGTCACGGTGACTGCCTTTTTTTTTCTTGGGATTGTTGTGTTTATTTGGATCAAAACTTTGCAGATACAAACCTCACCAGAACCAATACTGAGAAAATTACTAGCAAAACCCCAAAAATGCAGCATCTCTCTCAGATCTTTCTCTTCTCACCACATATCACAGAGAACCCTCATGTTCTCTTGCACTCCACAGCCTTGGGCTTACAGCGCAAGCAGCACACTGAGCCACCTGTACCGCTAAGACGTTCCCCCACGCAACAGGCAACAGTGGAAAACAACATACAGGCAGGGCTGAACCAAACGAACCAGTCAGGAACTACTCTTAGAAAAGTTCACCTCCTGGACCGCAATTCAATATTTAAGGAAAAAAGTTTACAAAGCCACCGTAAAAGCACCAAGACCTTACACACCCCTCCTGACTCAGTCTGTCTAGACCTGAGGCTCCAGCTCTTGGCTCACTTCAGGATTTACTTTGCCCTGAGTCCTTCCCAGCAGGTAGGAAGGAAAAGGAGATAGCTTAACCCTAATTCCTTAGAGCCCTAGTGAAAGGCTTAGATAACAACCTTAGGGCCACAGCACTCAGAAGACCTCCTGTTCTGCTTTCAGACTGTTGCAAGCATGGCAGTTCTGCTGTGGTGGATGCTACCCATTGAAAACTGGGTCCTTGTGATCGCCAGCTAATGCAGCTTACGGCACATCATAGGGCAGTAACTTGTTTGCAAGGGGAATGAAAGATAACTCCCACATTGCTGGTGCTTCTCCAAGATGGCATTTTGTTTGAAAATGAGTGAGTTGGGGAAACCATGTTTACCCGCAGTTCAAAGTCCGGGCACCTGCTGGCACCTGGGGAGTTCAGTTCCAGCCGTTTCCAGCAGTGAATTAACTTGGGATCAGCTCCAGCAATGGAGACGGCTCTCTGCCTGCCGAGCAGATGTCTGGAGACGCAGCCTGTCATGAAAGGGCCTCAGAAGAAGAGCATTCCAAGCCAGCAGGGCAGTGGTGGGGAACTGGTCTCTGTTGCTAAAACTGATCTAGCCCCTGGAGCAGCTGCAAACCTTGGCCTGATATTGGAGCCTGTACATGGGGACAAAGAATATAAAAGGGAGGATGAGCTTCTCCCCTCCCCCTACCTTCATCACGTTTCCTCTTCTCGCCATTCGACCGAGGAATCCCCAGGATCCCGTTAATGGAGTAAGAGCCCACTGGATCATTGGAGGCACTGGAGACGGGAGGGGATGCTGTGCTGGGCACTGGACAAAAGGAAAAGGGAAAAAGGGCTATGAGGAGAGCAGCACAGCACTCAGGGATCCCCAAGCTGAAAGCTATGCATGCCACCAGTCTCATAGGAAAGCCTGGGCACAGAGCAGACTCCCAGTCCCTCTCACTGAAGGACTCATACTTGGTCAACTGCTAATGTTGCTGCATCCTAGCTTTGCCAGTCCATTTCTATACCGCAGCTCCACAGCCTTCCAGTACAGGGCCATTAATAATAAGCAACTGTATTCCATCAAGAAGCTACACCTTCTTGCAATATCCCAGTTCAGAGCAGGCTTCCAGTGCATACCATGGTAACTGAGAACAATGCTGCAGACTCCTCCTGCCATTCAGGGCTGTCCAAGACTGCTCATGAGTTTCCAATATATCAGAAATGACAAGTCATCCAGATTAGAAATTATCACTTCATGATAATCAGAGCTTTAGAGTATAGAACAAGTAGAGCTATGCATCCAGTAGGCATGCCCATTATGTCCCAGCATGTCCCAGTAATGGGGAGAATATCCCAATTCACTTACAGCCACTACCCATCATTCAGCTCATAAAGCACTGACCTGAAGCAATCAATACCTCAAATACAAGCTTTCCAGGATGGAGCAGAACCTATAAACACTCTCTGATGTAGACCCACACTTTGCAGTATATCCCAGAGCAATGAGAGACTCACATAGCAGCACTCACAATCACTATCCCAGCTCAGCCAATGCATTCCCTAGACATTGCATAGCTTTTCCAAGAAGTAATAATATCTGCCAACTCCATCTGTTGTGGTCAGTGATTCCCAGTCCAGTGAGCAAGTCCAGACTTAAAAGGGCATACAGAAATGCTCTTCCATACTGGCCCATTAATTTCATTGTGCTCCAGAACACAATTCATGTACAGGATTGTATCTGCCACCTCTGTCCCACATAGACCAGCACTTTCCAGTAAATCCTTGTATAGCAGCTGATTCTCAGTAACCAGCAACATCTAAGACAGTATTTTAGGCCATGAATAAGTCACTGTATTTCACATAACCCAGAATACTGCATTTTTTTCCTGCTCTGAGTTGTTACTGGATAAAGCTATACTAGCAACAGCAGAAATATCCACCATACAGCCCACAGAGTGAAAAGTACCTCATCACCCGTGTAGCACAATACCTTTAAACACAAGAGACTAGGAGACATTTGGTCACTTTTATTATAGTCTCCATCTTCTGCTCACCTTGATAAACCCATCTGCCCCCGCAGAAAATGCATCTTCTTAGTGAAATGCACCCATGGGATACCCGACTGCAGAGCTAGAACAACGAAGAACTAATTTGTGAGGCATCAGGAATATCCTACCCATGTCTGTGTATTACTAGCTCTAAGAAATGGACCAGTTCCAGTAAAGTGAGAGAAGAGAAATTGGGAGAGAGAGGGGAAAAGAGAGTCAGAGTAAGATGACAAAAAGTGAAGACTGGTGCTTAGACAGGATAGCAGTAAATACTCCTCTCTAGAGAGGAAAAGGCGAGACCATGAATGTGAAATGGATGTTAAGGCAGAATCACTTTGGGCAAACGCCTACCTTTGGCTGGTTTCTCTGCCATGATGCCCTTCTCTGCAATGTAACAAGGGCAACGAAGAACAGAAACCTCTGATTTCCACTGAGGTTTCTTTTCCCCCACCCTCTCCTCCCTTTTGTTCTGCTTAGCATCTGCTTGCCAGACTTTGTTCCCTCAACTAAGCTTCATCCTCACTTCCACTTGTCCTGTCACAACCCCTCATGTCGGTTGTCTTACCGATAGTATGTCCTGGTGCAGTCACACCTGTTCCGCTCCCATCTGGTGTTGGGTGAAAAGGTTGCTGAACTTTGGTTCTGATGATCCTGGAAAAGAGCGAAACATGTTCAGAACTCAACTGCAACTGCCCTGTGCTTCTGCACACTCGCGATCCCAGCTATCAGAAACTGAAGGCCTGATCTAAGCTCTGGGTGCAGCAGAGTGGCTTCATTTGCCTTCTTGTGGTCTTCGTTCTACTGCTTTAATTCAGTTCCCAGAGAATTGTCCTTGTTCTGCTCTGTCATCTTTTCCTCAAACTTGGGCACTGCATAACTGTGGCGCTCACTGAACAAGTGAGGGTTTCCTGTGTGTTAGCAACTGCATTATCATTTATCATCTGATTTGCCAGCATGATCACAAGGCAATCTTTGCAGCTAATACAGCCACTGCTGGATTTACAAATGGTGTAGATTTAATTTTGTTGTGTACCAAAAAAACATGTTTCTGGCATAGAACTGAATACTTTGAACTGATGGAAGGTTTGCCCAAAGCCCTTGCACTTCATAAATGAGAAGGTAGGAGCAGAAGGCATCTGTAGAAGTGGTGATGGGATATAGATCACCAGGAAAAAGGAGCTCCAGCAAAGAGGGCAAAAAATGGTGTTTATCAGGTGGTATGAACACAGCATGGGAATTCAAAAACATCTCTCACTGAATGCCACAAAGCTCATAATGGAGCTCAGAATGAAAATAAATTGAACTGTAATTGTCAGTGCTCCATTTCTTGTTACCTGAAATCTTTCACCTCTAGGTCACTGGTTTAAATCCAGCTGAGGTCAGTGGTGAAAGAGCACCTAGTACTTGACTGGCAAGGTCTCTGCCTGCTGGCAGATGCTGGGTACCTGTGACTCAGGAACGACTGTCTGACCAAGGAACTTAACAAGTAAGCCATGATCTGTGGAGGCCATGGAGACCAGGTTCCTTTCTGAGATTAAAACAAGCCCCTCCATTTGGGATGAAGGCTGCAGATGCTCTTTAGCCTGAGTTTCTGGAACTCTCAGCCCTGCGTTATATTAGCTTGAACTTCTCCACAAAATTCTCTCCAGAAGGTGAAAGCAAATAACACATTCTCCCTAACCCCCTGAGCACTCCCCTTAAAGATTCACTGTAACTAATAAGTTGGCAAAACTTCCAAGAGCCAATGTGTGGCTAGTGGGCGGCATGGCACAGATAGAGATAGGCAGAGAACTTGAGAGGGCATTTTTGAAAAAACCACAACTCCTGAGAGTGAAACCTTCTTAGGAAAAGAAAGCTATTTCAGAGCATATCACCTCAGCATGCTAGGAAACTCTGATACACACATGATGAAGCCTGGGCAGTATCTGGAGTGTCAGAGAGGCGGCCTAGGACATAGCTGGAGACAGAGAATGTCAAGGTTTTAGCTGGGGATGGAGATCCAGATCCTCACCCCATATAGGTCAGTGGTACCAGGGGCCCCAATCTATAGCTGCTGAGGACCAGTACAGAAGGTGCCTGAAGGCCTCAGGGCCAGATTCTGAGGTCATGCTGATTTGTACTAGGTGAGGAGCTGATCTGAGAAGTCTGTGCTAGGGCAAATAATAAAACTTTTTTCTCTTTTCTGTTTTTTTCTTTTCTTTTCTCTTCTCTCACATTTCCCCTAAAACCCCCTGAAGTGCCACTCTGGTTGTGTGAGTTTATTGATTTCCCCCAGCCCAGAGAAACAGAAAGAGGGGATGGGGTGCAGGCAAAGGGATGGAAATAGAAAGCTATAAATTATTTGTGACAGGAAAGCAATAGTGCCAGAGTGCTGAGCACAAGTCCCGTGTCACTATTAGATTCCTTTTAGCCTGATGACACTGTAAAAGAGGTTAAGTGTCTGATGGAATCGTACACCTTGGGGGCAGGGGCAGTCCAGGAGCAGAACAAGCCACAGAGAGCGGGTATATCAATTCTCCAGGCCAATAATATTCCCCTCATTGATCGCAACACAAAGTTCAAAAATCTCATTATAGCCAGGCAGACCTGGAACTTTTTAAAGATCAATACAGTGATATAATGTATGTATACTTTGTATAAATGTATCTATCCATCCATCCGTCTATCCAAAATCTGCCTGAGGGTGTCTAAGTTAACCTACACATCATACTGTGTTACGTTGTATTGTAGTGTAGCACAGTGAATGGATTAGAAGATTTCCCCTGCAGCTTTCAATGATGTATTATAAAATGTCCTGTTAGCACTGAGGTGACATCAGATGGTTCCATTCATACTGAGATATGACATCAGACCTGCCATTTGTACTGGAAGGTGGCATCAGACAGCTCAGCTTTTACTGAGGGGAACCACAAGATAAGCCTAGTTATACTGAGATGGCCTGTCACGCTGTGCTGAATCATGCTGCATGAAAATTGCAAAGTTTTGAAAAGCCATTTAGAGTAAAAACAGCCTGTGGAATGATGGTGGTATAAAATGCCTGTCCATAATGCTTAAAAAACCCAGGCAGGGACCAAGAGAAAGGTTCAGTTTTCTTCCACATTCAGTTTGTGGCCTCTTGGCTAAGAATTCCAGTTAGTGCCAGTTGTGACTGTTTTTACTGAGATTAGGAACTGGAATGAGACTCAACAGCTCATTTCACCATGTAGCCGTCAGCTGGTAATGATTTTCGGTCACTATCAACGAGGGCCAGATTTCATCTAGTGACCCAGAGGTGAAAGGCTCAGTTTAAAAACATTCTCCTCCTAAGAATGAAACTGGTTTTATGTCAAGAGCAAGTGTCTGGAAACAGTGAGCAAAGGGGAGCAGTTCTGGTTATGCCGCTTCCAGTAGCTTGGGTCAAATAATTCTTGGCATCAAGAATTTAATAAAGTCCCAGGTAGAAGGTAATACCTATGGCTAAAAGAAGAGGCAGGTCTCCCCAGCAGTGCTCCTTTGCCCCACAGTCATGACCAGACTCTAGTGTTGTAAGGAAAGAGTAGAAATTTCAGCTCCCTAACACTCAGTACAGAATACAGCAGTGCATCCCCCCGGCAGATTTGTTTAGGGACAGTGATAAACAGCAGGATAGCTAGGCATCACTGCTGCTGCTGTAAGAGGCTTCAAGTGAGTCAGTCCTACATGAGACCACCTAATGAAACAGCAGATGAAAGATGAACAGAGCTGACCTAGTCCTGTAGCAACAGATGCAGCATAATAATGCTGTCTTTAAACTTCGGGATTGTTGAAAGCTTCTCACCCTTACCAGGGACTGAAATACACACTAAGCCAGCTCTGCTGCCTCAAATCTAGGATTTCTGGGTTACTGCTGTGTAAGAGGGAGCAAAACCTTGATCATCTCTTGCTGCCTTTGATGGCTTGTTGTTTCCTCTAGACACTGAAGAAAGGCAAGCCTTCTTGCAGAACACTTCCTCAGCCTTTCCCAAAAGCAGAAGGTACACAAATCCTGGCACACCAGTCAGCAGTGCTGATTTCTTGAAGTAAATGCTGATATTTTCAAACATCTTTCTTTTCTCCAAAAGAAATTGTCACTTTGGACTAAACTCATCCCTGCTCTAATTCCATCATAATCTGTGACTCCAGTAACAGCATTTGTGTTTAATTAGGGGTGTAAACTGGTATTTACTGTAAATTCCCATTTTTCATTTGCCAGCGGGAGGTTTTTGCACAAGTTGTCTACTTTAAGTTTCAGAGAATATACAGAGATTTAATACATAACCTTCTGAAGTTTCGGCAACAGGACATTTATAGAGCTTTGATTGCAGTAAAGCAACTGAACTTCATTTCACAATCTGAATTTAATATGTGATATTATCTTAAGTAATGGCATATAATGTCATTACAGTACATAGTATCATACTGTGAATTATATATCCATTCCTGGAATTCATGAGTTACCATAGTCGGCTTGTTGTAACTCTTTCTAGCATACAGCTTCAGCTGAAACCAACTGCCTGTTTCCAAATGCCTTTGACTTTCTTAAACATGCAGCATTAGATCACTAATTTCCAATGTTTGATTTCTATTTGGTTATTTTCAGCAGTTATAATGCAATTCCTTTTCCTGATTCTGAATACAGATGGACAGACAAAAATCACCTCTCCTAGTATGACAATTATAATAAGCTCTAATCAGATTTGGTCAAGAATGTAGAAAGAAATATTAGAAGTTAAAATTAGCAGAGCCACAGACCTTTCTGAGAAGCAGAACTTTCTTTCACTCCTCATAAATAAGCAAGTAAGAAATAACTTCTAAACCTGTCCTGAAATTATTTGCTAAAAGAATGACAGATCATAGGAAGCAACCCTTGCTTCTCTGACATTTCTAGCCAAGCTCTTTTATAGCCTGACATACTCAGTGGTTTCCTCTCTCTTACTACTGCTGGCAGAGTCTTTAACCAGTATCTCAAATAAAAACTCACACTAGGGCTGATCAGAGGGAGATGAGGTAGGTCTCAATCATCTGCAGGCCTGATCTAGCAATCCTTTTAATCCTGGAAGAACAGAGTGCAGTTGCACAAAGGGCAAGTGTGGTGTGTCCTGCTGCCCCAGGGAGACCCTGACAGATTTCAGAAATCACTGCGATCCTCACTTTGATCATATTCCTTTGTCATGGATTATTTTTCAGAGTGGAAGGATACACTCAGCAGAACACCAAACTCCTCGTAATTGTTTTGGAGTATTCATATTTTAAATGCTCCATATTAGAAGCACATTACAAGACCCCAGGGTGTGCATTGCTGGGCAATTAAAGCGGTTCTTGGAAGGCTAACATTGTGAAGCTTCATCCTTTTCTCTGCAGTGTGTCCAAGGGAGGCCGTGATGGCCAAGGAACACACGCCCTGCTGTGCCGCGCTGCTTAATTAGCTCAGGGCTGTACTGCTGAGCCACGGGCTGTGCTGGCGGGATAGGCAGGGCAGACTGCAGGGGACTTGGTGAAGGGCTAAGTGAGACAGTGATGCCTTCTCTGCATCACTTTGCTTCCTACAAAAGGGCTCGTGACCATCCCAGCAACGCTGCCATCAAAGCATGCCTGAGGAAAAGGGGGAGAACATGTGGTGGGAAGAGGCTTTGGGCTCCTTAGTGACAGCCCCCATGGAACCAAAAATATCCCACCTGCAGATTGATGCCATGCAGGCATGAAGAGCTCTGAATAAGGCTTTGGTGCAAATAGGAGGGAGTCTTCTGTTTCTGCGCATGGGTTGAGACACAGCTGAACTCACAGTTGAGAAAAAATAAAGGGGGGGGGGGGAGTCGTGTTTGCACAAAGAAAGTTCATAATGGAAAAGAAGCTTCATAGCATGATGAAGAAAAGCAACCAAGGGATTAGGAAGGTGAAGGAACAGCAATAGAAAGTCTGATAGTTAGAGCCTAATGCGACTTAGGGGAAGTTCCTTGCTCTGTCATGTACCTCATCAAGGCTTTGGACAAATGGCATTTCTCTCTGTGCTCTGTTTCCTGCCTGAAGTGTGAAGATAGGAGCACTGCCGTGCCACCTGGGGCACAGTGAGGACAGCTGGAAGGAGGAGTGAAGGGCTCAGACTCTCTAATAACAGGGGCCAAGTAAGTGCTTCAGCGAGCTGTAGCACAGTATTGGCTTTGTTCCCCTGCTTGAAGCAGAAGTGACATGTACCCTGCTGACAGTGGCTGTACGTGCAGGGAAGGCAGGCAGGCAAAGGCAACAGGAGCTGTATTTCAGCTGCACCGGCTGCGGTGGTTGTGTTTGAATTTGCAGCACCAGGTGTAGTTGGGAAGATCAGAGCTGCAGTTGCCTCCCAAAAGCCACAATATAATTTCCATTAGGATGTGGGGGGTGCAGTAGCTTCTCCTACTGCTCTCAAAATCTACTGCAAGACTTGCAACCCTCAGAAACAACAGCTGACATTGGCAGAAGCAGCAGACTCAGCTTCCTTGCTAGCTGGCCTGAGGCTCTGGTGCTCCCTGCCAAGAGAGCAGAATGCCTTCAAACCTTGCCATATTCAGGGGCCACGAGCAATATTCACACAAACTTTCTCTTGTCATGAAAATTGTAACTGAAAATTTGGAAAGGGAGAGAGAGGAAGGGTGATCATGTACTACATTAGTATATAAGCACACATATGACAGATTAATTAGATAGATGGATTGATAGTCCTGAAAGCTGCCTGAAGAGGGATTTTCTAATTTCCTGAAGCTTCCAAATAGAGGGGAGGTTGAAATGGAGATGCCTTACATATCTCAAAACACAATCCCAGCCCTCCCTGAGAAGGTTTGACTCCTCATCTGCTGTTAATCTGTGTAGGTCCATCAACTTCACTGGAGCTACACTGACATCATGCCTGCAGACACGGGGGGAAAAGTGCCACCTTGTTCCCAGTTAGGCTGCTCGCTCCAAACACAAGAGAAAGCCCGATCCTGCATTTTCTCTCATTGCATTTGTTGGCTACACTCTGAAGAGAGGCAGAATTCACAGCAGCAGTTTTACTATCAGAAGGGCTTAGAGAGGAGCTGGGATTTTTTTGTTGTTTTAAATCAGTGACCCATGATGACACCCATATGGTTTTATTTCATTTAATTTGAGCAGAACATTAATGTTCAGCTTCAAGTAGATCTCTGCCCATTCCAGTTCTGCTGTGCTACACTACAAGTCCACATGTAGGGAAGAGGGGCAAAAGGACAGAAAGGTGAAGATGCCTACCTTCTGGTGGGGACAGATCTGCCAGGCAGGGGGTTGGCCAGCTCATCCTGCTGAGCCGTAACACACAGCTTCATGCCACTTGCCCTGATGAGGCTGGACCATGCCCCATGTGTATAGGCTGCCTGGCCTGACCTCCCAGAAGGAACAGCTGCATTAAGCTTTAAAAAACATTTTTCCATTCATCCAAGTGGATTTGTGTTAGGGTGCAAAACCCACCTGGGAAACAGAAGGTGTGCTTGAATAGTTGCTGTGTGGTACAAAGCTATTGCTACAGAGCCATCAGTATCCAGGCTGGCTGGCTTAAAGCTGGCTAAAGTGTATCTACATGAGCTGCAGTCAAGCAGTGACTGCAGCAGAGAAATGTCCTCAGGCAGGTGTTTCTTCTTTTATTACACTCAGTTCACATTTGGAAGACTTTCTTCCCAGTCAGGAAAGCCAGAAAGTCATTAAAATCCAAACATCTAGAAGATGTCATGCAGTTTACAGAATATTGGAAGCAAACTTTATTCTGGGTGTAGATGTTTGACGTCCTGGGTTTAAGGTGAATTAATGAAATCTTTAAGCACAGAAGAGTTCTGCTGGTCTTGGACGCAGAAACAGGCCTGGGAGGGACCACCTGGGTCATCAAGTCCGAATTCTAATATCATAGGCAACCATGGAGCAGATGTTCAGCTCACAGCACCCATGAAAGTATCCATCCCAGCAGCTCTATACCTACCATTCCCCCTCAACAAACTCAATCTCCGCAACAAAAGACAAAAAAATTCACAAACAACAAGCCACAGGAAGAGAGCAGGAGAGAAGCATTGCTGGTAGCTAGGTCCCCTTCACTAGCAAGAGATTTCTGCCATGAAAATGCCCGGCAATTTCTGAGCTGTTAGGGATTAATAATTTTCTAAGAGCATAGCTACCCTGCAATGATTACAGTTCCAAGTGACATCTTCTGTTACCTACGGACTGGCCAGCTTGGGTCCTGCTAGCAGCACTGCTGCAGCAGCATGGAGCTGGCGTAGGGTACAGCCCCACGAGCTGCCAGCACACTGGTGACTGCCACGCAGCACGGGCTGGAGCTGTCAGAACCAGCGGCCGTTGCCAGCAGGTGAGTTAAGAAGACCTACAGAAACACATGGGCTTGCCAAAGTTAAATATCTTAATCTGGAGCATGGGAACTTTTAATTGAAAGCTTTGCTTTGAGCCCATTTCCATTTATTAAAATTCAAGAGTCTGTGCTGAATTCCTTGTGGACATTAATTTTGATTAACAGAAGACATGTGTGTACTAGGAAAAGAGTCTTGAACCAAGAGGAATCAGATAAATGTAGATAACATTCTCAAATCTATTGCAAGTTATGCCATACCAGGTATTTTGTGTAAAACCTCAGATCTTGAAGATAAGAAATTATTTCAGCTTTCATTTAATACCAAGGTATTTCTGGCTTTCATGGCTGCAAAGACCAGGTGGAAGTGGGACCTGGCTGCCTCCCAAGGGGCCAGAACTGGAGGCAAAGGAAAAAAACCCCAAATACATTCTTATTTACAGCCATGTGAATTTTATGCCAGTCTCTTAGTTTTGGGGGTTATTGACTCAGGACTTTTTAACTTCGGGGCTTGGCAGCGTTATGTATTAGCTGTGTGTTATCTCTGTACCCTGCAGAGTGCTCCACTGCAGTACGTGTTTGCATGTGTTAGGTAAGTAAATTACTCCCTTCACTGGGCGTGCCGGCCTCCCTACGTTTGTCAGAACTGGTGAAAATTTCATAGTGGAGCCCTTACCAGTAGGAGATGTTTGCCCAAAATTCAAATAAAAACAGTTCTAGGAATGTGCCAGTTTAGATCTAATATTATTTTTACCTTATGTTTTAAAGAAATTAACAAAATTGTGAGAAGAATTTCAGCCTTACCAATATGGAAAAACTGGTTTTTTTTCCCTCTAAAATGACCTTTTGAGGGTGAATGAGAGACTATTCTAAAAAAAATAAAATTAGAATAATATATTTAGAATTTATTGAAACAGCAGTTTCCAACTACACTGCAATGGAGCTGTTGAATTTTATGAAGTTCTGATTCAAAATTAAAACCACACTGAAAAGTTGGAAATTTCCACAGAGAACCTGAAATCTTTCCCTTCTTGTTCTAGTGCTCACTGCTCTGGGTATTATGTATTCCTTTCTTTATCATGCTGCCCAAGGCAGCCAGGCACAGGCAAGCACTTCAGGGTGCGGGTGCTACATAGGCTCCCAACATAAAGCTGGTGCCCATCACCATAGAAGATAGCCTAGTTTTCGTATTTATAGGACAAAGCCATCTTTTTATCATGAAAAGACAGATCTGTAGCCAGTCTGCTTGGCTTATGTAGGTCACTATCACATCTAATTTTTAGAGAATACGAGCTATATGTTTGATTATGTATCTGTATTGTTTTTGCAAATGCACTAGCATTTATCTCTTACTATGTTTTAATTTAGCACATAATGTGTGTACTTGTTTATCTTTGCTTATAGTTATGGATTTATAACCATGGCTATGTGGAGTTAGACATTTGGGTTGCATATTATATATTCAGGCCCCATGAAGAATTAATAAACATTTATTCAACCATTATAGTTTTTAACAGAGTTTAATGGGCAAATAGGCTGTTCAGGTCTGTGGCTTGTAACCATCACCAGCTAGCTATATGGATGTTTTTGTACAGCACCATGCACAGTTATTACAAATAGTAAGTCATAACCACCTATAACTCATCCTTAACAAGGCTATAATATCTGTTATGAAATATCTAACATATCTGAATACTGATAGATAATGTGGAACCTTGCTGTATTACAAGGCCCGTAATGTGTGTGTGTATTTGCACAGTTGTGTAAGTTCGTCAGTGCAGACCTGCTTTATTTCTAAATCACATCTCTCCTGTCCATCCTATTAACTGCAGAGCTGGGGGTTTCCATGGGCCTTCAGCAACTTACTGTTTCTATCTCGTTCAGTTACAATTGTGATGGCTGACAGAGAGTACACTGAAGTTTGGGGTCCCCTGTTCCTGGCCCCTGTATAAATACAGTCTCTGTCCGTAGGATTTAGCAGTTTAAGGGTTTACCTACATACGGCTAGGCAAAACAACTAATTTGAATTAACAGAACATGTGAAATTAAAGTGGTCTAGTTAAACGACATTACACCTCTGACTCCCTTGTTTAGAATTAAGGTGGCTTTAATTTAGTTTAGTTTAATTCACTTTGGAAATGAAGTCAACTAAATTCAATTTAGGACACTCAAATTTTGAATGGGCATCCGAACAGTGTTTTAATGCTTTTAACCAATGCACTTGCAAAGTTAATTCAGATTAATTTTCTCATTTGCCCCTGCGTAAACAACTCTGTTGCCTGTTCCCTGTCAATGAAACCGTCTCACCTGAGACTCCTTCAGCAACTCCAAACTGACAAACAATGTCCGCAGAGCAGCAGCTTAAATGATCCTCCCACAAGTGCTTCCTCATCCCTCCATCCCCATGCAGGAAACTTTTCTCCCCATGAGCCTTACTGATCTCTAAGACTGACCTGTCCAGAGCTTAACACACTGAGCCAGGCACTAGCTTGGGCAAGCATAGAAGAGATGCAGCAATTGTTTAACACTATCTGAAGACCTAAGCTATAAAGATTTAATTACTCAAATTCTCCAGTTTAGGCTTTTGCAGTAGAATACTGTATTGCAAATGACTAGGTATTCTTTCCAAAAATAACTATATTCTAGGGAATTTTAGTGATTTTATCCAGTTCCATTATTTCAAAACATGGTCCCCTTAATCTGAATGAAGTACTTGTTCACCTAATGAATTGGAATACCTTCAGCTGTAAATTAGCATGTATTTCATTTTTTGATCTAACCTAGATTGGACAAGATCAGATGCAATCAGGATTCATAGGCAAAGGAGTAGAAGGGAATATAGGCAAGGGTATTTAAAAAACTATACTACTTTTACTTTTTTTTAATATATTGCAGTCTAAGAAGACAAGAGGTAGCATAAAGTGGCCCAAAGATTCTATCTTGACATTTTTAAAGGGCAGTTGCAAAATCAATCACGAACAAAACATCTTAGGAATAACCCAGAAGCCTATTTTTAATGGAAAAATATTAATCTTTTTAAAGCACCATTATGGAAATTCCAGGCTTTTCACTACCTTGCTTCATTTTAAAACATTTGGTCAAAAGATGTCTTAGGACAAAAATGTTGTCAATTATTTTTATCACAATGCAAAAAAGCCCGTGAAAAATTGCCTTTTGGAAAATCTCAACACAGAGAAAGCACCTCCCTTAAATCTTTGCTAAAAAGTCAACCAGACAAACAAAAAAAACCAATCAAAGCAAAGAAAGCCCACGTAAATATCCCAAGTCATCAAATACTATTTAATTAGATGGTTAGGCTATATTTTTGTGCACTTGTTTTTTTTATGGAGTTAGTGCTAATGAATTAATGTTGTTTGATGGCTACCACAGTCTCAGATCTTTGACCGGTAGAAAATTAGCATAGTTTCACTGAAAGAGTTCCCAGTATACTATAATAAGGAGAGAGCCCTATGTGTTAATATGCTTGTGCAGAATGCATTTGAGTGTGTGTGGGCATCCATTTCTGTGCAGCTAGCTAAAAAGATACCACTGTAAGCAAAATACAGGTTTGTAGCAACACATCAGTTTTTATGTGACTTTTTCAGTGTGAAATGTAGCTGTCCAAGGTTATACTGATGAACCTGTGTGTGTGTGTGTATGTGCTTGTGCATTTATACACTCAGTCATTTGCATGTATGTCTGTCTGCAGGTATGTTTCTACTTGTGTGTGTAATCTGGCTGCGGTGCTTTCTGAATAGCAATGAGCTCAGAAAAAAGCATGTATGTATTTGTATTGGTATCTGTCTGTGCATCTGTCTGCATACGGATGGACTTGCATGGTGTCAGTGGATGCATTTCTTCTTGTGTGGTTTGTGTGTCCCTCCTGTGAGATGGATGCCTTCTTGCAGCCTGATCTCAGCCACCGTGTGTGCTTTAACTACCGTAAAAGGCAGCATCCTTCAGTGGCAAAAAAACACTAACTGGGCATCAGGAGTCTTGGATCCTTATCCAGCCACCCTGTTGATGGGCTCTGCAACTGAGCAGGATCTTTTAATTCACTCTGTGCCTCAGTTTCCCCTCCTATCTTTTTTTTACAAAGACTGTGGACATAGACTGTCTGCTACTACACAGGTGTATGTAATGCCATGTGTGATGGGCTCTGTCTATCTCAGTCAAGACCCTAGGTCCTGAGAAGATCTTCTGATGCTGTGCCATGCCTTACAGTAATATTCATCCCTGCACGTGCCTGCCTTCATGTGCTGGTGTGTGGCTGCCCATCTGTGTACTTTGTGTCTGGCTATTTGTAGTTTTGTTGAAGAGTTTATCTCCCCTGTGTACATACAGAGTGGGGGAAGGTGGAAAGGAAGGAGTTATTAAATGCCAAGCGGATATGCAATAAATCCCATTGATTTTACAAACTCCAACTTGTCTTCAATCTCTTTCCATTCTTTATCCTGGGGGCATTGCAACAAAACCCTATTTTAAATACCTTTTCTTTCCCTTCCCCCTTTCCCCCTCCTCCCACTCCCCAAAAAAGTGTCAATATTTTATTTGGATTTTTAACTTCACTCCATAACAGTTGTTTGACCTCCTGACTCATGTGAGTCACATAAATTCTGGGACTTTATTCAGGAGCCATGTTCCTGCTATTGAATAAGCAATTTGGGAGGGTGAATTAATGACTTGTGCTGTTGCTGGAAAGTCCCTGAAGAAATATTAAAATTGCTTGCAGACTGAATCAATACTCACTGAACACCCAGCATGAGGACCTAGGCTTTTTAATGGCTACAAGCAGCAGCACTGGGTAGAGGAAGGGGAATTCCTGTACACACCACGCACACAGGCACACACAACCAACAGCAGTCTTCCCCATCCTTGCTGGTGTTTCAGCAATGGCATATTCTTGTGCACGCAGCCGGGTACAAGCTGCTGCCTGCTGTGCCAGGGAAAGGACTTAAGAGTCCAGTTCCCCTGTCTCCCTCCCAAGGAGATCATGCAGGATTTGCAAAAGCCTTCTGGATGGGCCTTGTGCTGAGCGCTTGGGTTAGCATGCTCTGGCACAGTCTGCAAGGCACAAAGAAGGTTGATTATCTGTGGCATTGTGAGCATTTTATGTGGGCGCTTTTTTCCTCTCTGAAGGGGAAAGACACTAGTGCTAGATTTGTGTGTGCTGCTGTGGTTTGGGATGAGGATTGGGCTGTTTTGCGGTGGCACGTCTGTGAGCTGGTTCTGTGGCTTTGGGTGCTGAACAGTGTTTGCATCTGCTCCTGGCATGGATGCTTTGCATTTCTGATATTCAGTAAGTTTTGCTTCCTTATTTTGGCTTGTGTTATGGTGAGTCTTAAATTTCATGTGCCCATGCTTGTGCTAACAGGGACTGCGTGATGCTTTTGGTCACTGAGCAAAGGTGTTGCTTCACCGGATCAGTCTACTTCAGTGGCTATGGGTGCAGTCCTGCATGGTCCGGAGTGCCCTGTGGGTCCACCATCCTCACTAGGACATGAACATGCTCAGCGCACTCCTCACTGACGCTGTTACTATTTGTCACTCGCTAGCCTGACAAGAGCCAGATTGTGCCCACAGCCTAAGTTTTGCTCTAAGCCCCTCCTGGCAAGGGTGGGGTTTGTTGCCAGAGTTTTCAAGTCTCCTTTGAGAATGTGGGCCCCATGTTTTGACATTGTGGTTGTGAATGGCTGTTTTGTATTCGCACGTTGGGCGGCTGTTATTGTGTATTAACACCGGGTTGGGTGTGCTTTGTATGACCGCATGTCTGTCTCATTGATTCCATCAGTATTATTTTGTAATCATGTGTCTCTGTGATTGAGTTAGTGTGCATTTCAGGGCTCCTGTGTATTGAATAATGATGTCAGGGATTGGGTTGTTTGACTGGGTAATGGCCTTTTTTCGTGTTGTAAGTGAATGTGTCCTTCTCCTGTTTCCTTGTCTCGGCTGGGGCAGCATCATTTACACTAGGTGATTCCTTAAGATGTTCACATGCACTATTGGCTCCTGAACTTTCCCTGCCAGCAGGGCATGCTGAAGGTATGCCGCTCGCGTGTGTGTGACACATGGGGTGGCACAAATGCCTGGTTCTCAGACACATGCTTCAAGAATGGTCTGTGGCCCCTTGTGAATAACCGTGTGTATGTGCTGGCATATCTCCAGGGCTATGTGAATATGTTTGCATGTGTGTGCACCTTCAGTGCACTCAGGGGTTTTACTAAGACTTCAGTTATGTTTTTAGATAAGTCTCCATATCCTAAGTTTCTTCACAGATACATGCAAGACTATGCTCTACAGTTTCGAACAGATTGAGTGAAGCTGTGAAGGTCTCTATAAATGACTACATACGTCTACCGTGAGGTGCACACCTGCCTTTGCAAGGGTCTTCTTGTGTGACTTTGTATATTAATGGATAGAAGGGTGTCCATATCAGTTAGCAGATGCCTCTGATCCGTGTGTGACTGCCTGACGATGTTCCCATATCTGAACGGACCTGGGTCTCATATGTAAGAAAGAATGGGATTCTATCTCAGCAGCATTTAGCAGTAAATATATGTGCTAAGAAATTTTAAATTCACAATGAATCTCTGGGTTTGTGCAATGGCTTATGACTTGTGTGGATATTGTGCTTTAATGCCCTCAGACAGTGTAGCCACATTTGGTCCCTTGGAAATGAACAAGAGAGTTCAGTTATTTTTCAGCTGATGATTATGTGTCATTGCCGCACGGATTTATTTGCTCTGCGCAGGCAATGTGTCTGGCATTGGGCCTGTTCTGTGCTTCCACAGCCATCAGGATTTGGCCCAGCAGCAGTCACATCCAGACAAAGTCTATGAAAAAGGCTAAGAAAGATCCAGAAAACTTCCAGAGAAAGCTCTCAACTGTACCCTCTCACCAAAATATCCCATCAGGGAAAGAGCTGTGACCTCTCTCAGTCAGGTCATCTGTATGGCTGGGATTTAGCAAGACAGCAAGTTTAGCTTATATTTTTCAGTAAGGTTGCTACCAGGTAACTCCTTACTCCTTCTTGTATCAGCTCAAGCCTTGTTACTTCCCCCGCCTCCTTGTTTTTGCTCTCCCACTTTTTCCTCCCTTCCTCCTCTGTATTCCTGCCTGCATTTGACCTTGAACAGATGACACCATCCTTAGCCCACCCACTGCTTTACCACCTCCCACCCCTCACATTGGGGTAGCAGCATCAGGGTAATAGGGGGAGGGAAAAAATGAAGAAGTGAGAGAGAGGGGGAAGAGGGAGAGAGAGACCTGTTTGAAAATAATTGGAGGCTGTTAAACAGAGGAGCCCAGCATATCACTCTAGTAATGGAAATAAATTCCATTGTATTTGCATTTTAATTTTCCACATAAACAAAGGCGCGGAGTGTGCTGGCTTTGCCAGAATCACCGGCCAGAATTTAATTAGAAATGAAAAGTTTATAGGGTCCTCTTTAATGCGATTAATGCACAGTTAACATTTATCACATACATATGCTGGAATCGCCTTTTTTAAGCAACCACCGGCCATGAAATGAATTTCTTTTCAACTTTTTTAACGTGTGTGAGGAAGGCTGTCTCTGGTGAGGCGGTCCAGTGAGCACACTCCTGACAGCTTGGTAAACTGCAGCCCACAGAGGCTTAGTAGCCCCCATCCTCACTGAGGAAAGTTCAAGGTGGCTTAGAGGGAAGCATGGTCTAGTGGTTAAAGCCTGAGGTTGGGAGTCAGGGGATCTGGGTTGTATTCCCAACTCTGCCACATGCTCACTGCATGACTGACTTGCTCGCAGCATCTGTTTCTCTGGGTGTTAAAAATAAAAGAGAAATCAGCTGGAAGAAGATATCTCAGCTCCAGACTCCTCTGTGTCTCAGGCTCTCCAGAAACTTGCCTAGCCCTGTTGTATGGGATCTTGATTGGCTCCTGCACTGTGCTGACCTCTCAGCTCATCTCCCCATGCCAGAGCATCCCTCTGCCAGCGGAGACGGTAGTGCCCGCAGCACTCACCTAATGCAAGAGGCTGGGTCTCCCAGAGGGACTTCTCTGCACTGCCCTAGCTGCCTGCGTGCCAGGCACCACTGATCCCTGTGCATGGGTTTGTATGGGTCTCACATTGTTTGTGTGAGATATGCATCTTCCTGCCAAGGGGCAAGAGGCAGGAGTGGAACAAACCCTGCCTGTGCAGTGTGGGAGCTTTGGTAGTCCTGCTGTGAAGGGACCTGTATTCTCTGCTGAGGCAGCTCCATGTTTCTTAAGGGGATCCTCTCATTCTGGTTTGGTCCAAAAAACTGCTGAGAACAGCTTGTGAGATACTGGGGCCATCAAACCTGAACCTCAGATCCTAACATTAGTCTCATCAGGAGCAGCTACCAGCCCTCCTCACAGTAGGGGTAATTACACCTCCCTCACCCTGAGGGGCCCTGAGAGGTTGCCCTGTGAGTGCTTATGAAAAGCATTCAGCTTGTCTGCATGGGGACACTAGGAAAACCAAATCCAAATCTAGACAAATTATCAATATCCTTCCCTTGTAGAGCACAACACAAAGATAAAAGGCCAAAGGCAAACACCTCCCCTGTGAGCCCATGCCAGAGCCAGGAGGACACCAAGCTTGTCACCTCACTGCCTCCTCCTCGCTCCCAGAGGGGACCATATTGCCACCCATGTTCCTGTTGTCCCTGCTGTATGCCCCCTCCTCTGGCTGTGTCACAGACAGGGCTACAGCCCCCCCTACTCCCACGCTTCCTTTCCGGGCTTGCAGACAAGCAGAGCAAATAAACCAGGCCCATGGACACAGACTGTTAGCGTGTTAGGGACACAGCAGGGGAAGGAGGAACATGAAACCTCTATTGATCCCTTGAGGAATGATGTCCCTTCCTTATCTTATCAGATTCTCTTCACTCCTCAATTATAGTCTGTTGAAATTGGCCTCTTAACCTAAACAAGATAACCCGGGTAATGAGGAGAAGAGTGTGAGGGGTGTGTAGAGGAGAGGAGAGGAGGGCAGAGTCCAGTGCATTAAACTACGGCTATCATTAGAAATATCTCCTTCAGTGTAATCCCTTCTGCCCCCACTATTCCCAGGTATCCCCTTCTTGCATCATGTATCAGATGAACCAGCACACCCCTCATTCCCTCAGATGTGCTAGGTACCCCCAACAGGCACATGTCCCCACATTTGTACATGGCATATCCTGGTATGTGTGTACTCGCCCTGCTGTATGTCTTCTGTGTTCACACATCTCAGCAGTTGCCACTGTGTCGTACACCGACTCACAGACATTTGTCTTACTGGCACTGCCCATCTCACCAGCTGCATTGTCCTCAGCATGCTGATGGTATGGCTGCCACAGCACCTTATCCCTAGCTCTACATAGAAGAATTGCTGACAAAGATAGGAGCACTGCTAGGATGCCCCCATGCATTGTTCACAGCCACAGCTCATCAGTGCATTCACAAGACTGCCTCACAAAACTAGACAGGCTTCCCAAGACGTGTATTGCCGTGCCTTTGCTCGCCCCTATGACTCCCTGCAACTGCAGAGTTGTGACGGTGTTTCCATGGGTAAGACAATTCTTAGTTCTTACACAGACCACTACTACCTACTTGCTATAAGTCTATACTCCCAGCTGGACAGGTTGCCCTAGTGATATGTCCATGCTCCTCCTTGTACACGTCATGGGGTATAGGGCATGTCTCTCCCAAATATCTGTTACAGAGAAGATTGTCTGGTGGAACAATAGAGACTCAGCAGTCTATCTGAACAACTGCATCTGGGTTTCCATGCTCAAATTACTTCACTGTGCACAGAATGAACCAGGAGCACATTCAAATAGTGCAGAAGGTGCTTTCATTTTGGAAAGGTGGTGCTCTAAGCAGTACAAAGGTTTTGTTTACAGGGCTGGCAGCCTCCCCTTGCACTAAAGACAGTATTCCCCAGGATCACTTTATCCCTTTTCACCATGCAAGGGGCATTTCCTTGTATACACATCCATCTGAAATTGCCATGCTCCTTTCCATTTCATGTCTCCCCATGCCACCAGCTCTGCCAGTCTTGCCCACTGGGCACCAAGACCCATAGGGGAGTCACCCAGAGGCATCTATTTTTCTTTAAAAACTTGCAGGTCACAAAAATTAATGTAATCTGCAAAAGGGGGTTAGAATCATGGCAGTCATCTTTTTACAAATTTACACATGCACTCTCATATGCAAGCATACAAACTCACCCACGCAGTTCCTCCCTGCTCTCTAGCTTTTGTACCTCACAAGAATCCACACACACAGACAGATACACTTACGCTGTCCCCATCCTTGCTGACACGTAAGGGAGCTGGATGTCAATACAGATGACTCTCTGCATCTTTTTTGCCACAGACTGCCTTCTGTAAAACCACAGCAGGTCTGGTTTTGACACCATCCAAGTCAAATCTGCCTTAGCCTTTCACTCCTTCCTTCTCTCTTGCCCTTTCCTCCCCCAACCCCACCCAGCTGTGTTCTCCACCCGCTCTGGAAGCTTCATGCTGTGGCTGTCTGTCTCCCAGAGACAGCACCACAAACATTGTCTCTTTAAAACTCTTAAATTTGCTGTTTGTTCCATAGGGAGAGGAAATTTGTGACATTACTCATTTTCCACTCTACCTCTGCTTATACAGCCTTGGCCCATTTGTACGCAGCATGTCTGAGATGCACTCAGTATGCAAACATGATCTCCTTTTCTTCAGAAACATTATTCCTTCCTTTCCTTTTCTCTTCTACATCTCCTCCCTTCCCTAATGATTGTATACATAAGTGTTTATGTATTTTTGTGTATGTATAAGTTACGTATAAATGTATCACTTTTTCAAGCTCAAAAATCTAAATTTAAACAACCAAGAAAGGGCCTAAATTTAGGCAAATATTAACAGCAGGCAGTATTACACAGCTACATTGTGCTGCGGTCTTTCTTCTTAAAGGCTGATGATCAAAAATTGTTCTTAGAAGAATTTATAAAGAAACATGAGTAAGTTGAAAGGCAGTAGCCCCTTTAAGAAGAGAAGACTCTATTGCAATTTTAAAGTAGGAGCTTGAAAATGGGCAGAGTGGTAATGAGGTTGCACTCATAGTTCAGGCCAGCTTGAAGAAAATGAGAACCAGTTCGGGTAATCAACAGGCTGGGATATTAACTCTCCCTGACCAAAGAAATGGGTACTGTTATTCTTGCCAGAACCATCCAAACTACTATGAAACTAGAGGTGGTGCAGTGCACCCCGTCTGGCAGATTATGTGAGGGTTTCTTTTGTGACTTTGTCGTTTGGTTGTAGTCTCTGTTTTTCCTTTTATAAATTAACAAACAGACATCAATCTGTCTTGCAAAACATGGATACCACGCCTCTCAACTGAAATACACTGATGGGCATTTTGAGCAGAGCAGATAACTATTTTTGATGCAATTTGCCTCTCCCAACCAGAGATGGTGCCTTGGACCCTGCAAAGACAGCAGGGTGCTTACCTTAGAAGCAAGAGGAACTGTTCTAAGTGGAACCAAAGGAACAAAAACTAAATTGGTCCTCAGGAGAGAACAATTAATAGAGGCAAACTCCAGCATATCTGTGTGTGTATGCATGTGTTGGGGGAGCTGCTAGAAGCCTGGGGAGCAAGGTGCTGTGCAGATTTTAGAAGTGCTACAGGAACTGCCGAGCTAGGAGATGACAGCAGCAAGAAATGTGCTACTTCTATTTTTCATAAAGGCAGAGACAAGCCACCAAGATCACCCTTCCTGATTTAACAGTGAGGTTTGGGTAAATGTTTCATACCTAGTATTTTCTGGGAAGCGTATCTGTGAACTCACAGTCCGTTAGCTCAGGCTTTTGGCACATCACTCTTCCTCCTCTCTGTCAAAACTAGTACACACATAAATCCCAAGCCAGACAAAGGACAAAAGAATATCCTTCCCCAAACACACTGAACTCCCGCATATGTTTCCTTTAGCCTACCAGCACTCTGTGTCACTGTCTACATGCCTGCCCAGAGATACACGTTCCCTGCCATATACCAAATACTCATATGTAGTATCCAACCAGCAGGCACATTTCCCCAAAGGTACCCATCTGCATTGCACTCACAGTCCTGTAAAAAAATGCAGTATAACTCTTCTTTTTGCTTCCCCCTCCCCACTTCTGAACACATCAACCTTCAAAATTTGCCTACTATATATATAAATGTACCCTCTATGCTCCTCCTACCTGATCATTCCTCTTCAGTATCTATATGGAGAGATATACTTACTCTGTCCATGTTTCAAACACTTTGTGCATACATCCTGTCATTCTTTACACCCCAACCACAGCTATTCCTCCCCTATGGCTCCAGGACTGAACTATTGTGTTGTCCATTTCCCGGCGACAAGGGGTCTAGTTACAGGGTTATTGATCGGTTTTCATGCAGACAGATGGATCTGCCTTTGGTCTCCCCACCAAAATCCACCTCTGTATGGGCTGATTGTCACTGCTCCAGGGATAGGATTTCACCAGGAGACCACCCTCCATGCAAACATCCTTCACCCAGGCCATGGATGGTAATAAATGGAGTCAGGCTGAGCCATAATAAAAGCAATTGAGTGGGTTACCTGTGCAGACATGAGATTTATACCTTCTCATATTTGATGTGATTGTTTTATTGAGTTCTCAGTGCAGTTAGGATGCAGTTTATTTATTTATTTATATGCCTGCTTATGGGGGAAGAGGGGGGAGGCTGTCGCAGTCTAGCTAGTGTTCAGCCTCTGTCTTATTAGATATGAGCCTTAAGAGGGCTGTCCAGTTTTGCTCGGCCTTTTACCTAGACTTGCGCTTCTTGGGTGAGCCCTGGACAGATATCTCACTTCCTATAACAGACAAAGATGTTTGTTTCAGGTCCCTGAAACCTTGACGACTGTCTGAACTACGAACCTAGTAAAAGCTAAGGGGATGGCATAAAGAAAGATGCGTGTATATGCTGATTTTCTAAAAGAACCTCTTGAAAGAAATTCCTGTTTACACTGTGCCTGTTTTGGACAATGGGCTGTGATCTATGCACAGAGCCTCTTTATGCTATTGCAATAGAAACAGTAAGCACCATCATTGCTTCTGACTCTGTCATCACATGTAAGTGTTCAGAAATATTAGCAGGTGCAAATTGATTGGAAATGAATATTTGTAAGTGCACTCTGAGGAGTTTGGAAACCAACTGATTAGATTTGTGATTTTCAGCTGGGTAGATAGCCATGTAAGTGCTACAAAATCATCTCTCAGTTACTGGCATTAGAGAAAATTGGAGTCTAACGCTGAATATCGTACTGTCTAGTATTTCATCACAAGCCTAACGGTGTTTGTTGTGGGTTTTTCCAGCTCTTCTAGTCAAGTGATAGCATGAGAATTTAAGTTCTCATTTAATAAAGTATGTTTCCAGTGCTTGTCAGGGTTGAAAAGGGGCCTATGGGCTCTCCGAAGACTCAAAGGACTGCATTGTTAAGATGTTTTTAAAGTTATTTAATGGGAGTTAGATATCCCAATGCCTTTAAAAATTTAGGGCAGAAAAGAGAAAACAAGTAAAAATTAACCCACATTGTATTACAAGTACTCATGATTTTTATGCCAATTGCATGATTTAGGTATTTTTAAACAGTTGGGTCTGGTAAATATGGCCACGCATGTGTACGCTCCAGTCGATTAATTGAGATTACAGTGGAAAAATCCTTATTCCTATTAGCTCTCAGTTTAAAGAACGATTGTTTGGGAGAAAAACTCGAACCTTTCTGACACTTTCAGGAGTAGTAATCATCATGAGAACACACAGATGGGATTTCCTAAAGCCCTAGTTAGCTTCAAGGATGTCAGGCCACTGGCAAATGCTTTTGGAAGTCTCTAACTTTCCATTTATAGATACTTTCCCTGAAAGTGGGATCCTTAAATATTTTGCTGATTATAAGTAGTGAGCCTAAACTCCATTTGAATTTCAACCTGCCTTAATTAAAGACCATGGCAAGTTAATCTAAGTGAAGCTCAACCTTGTTCAACTGTTCTGAAGTCGTATCTTTTTATTTGAGTAATATGGAAATATTTTGTTTGAATTAGATTTAGGATGAGAGACGGATTTTTTTGATATTTGATACACTGCTGAAAATGCAACTTCGTTTTGTATGCATCAAGTCATCATATCATAAAGGGTCCAGCTGGCCTGCTAGAGAATTATCTATCTCTTTAGCCAACATAAGATTATTTCTTATTGTATGTTTGCTTGTTATGAATACCATCCAGTTATATATATTCCAAGAAATCAGGAATTCCTATGGGATGCAATTCCACAATTTAATGGACCTTCCTATCAGGGGATACCTTCTGCTACCATTTAAATATTTCCGTTCTTATTTCCCTTCCTTTCATTCCTGGCTATACTGCTTTGTTTAAATGTGAGTAATTGGAGGGACTGTGCCCTTCAGATCACTATATTGTTCTCACCACTTCATCATTGCTTGGCCAAGTAACTTATATTTTCTCCTCTTTTCTCCCAAAGTAAAATGAGTTTTTTCACATAATAGTGATTCTGGTAAATAAGGTTTAGCTCCGTAAGACTCACTCGCCCAGCACTGAACTGCAGCTACCTCTATGGCAGAATGCAGTAATCAACCACAAGATGCAAAAATTTGAAAATGTTTAACTTCCAACAAATATCAAGCTTTCTGTGCATCTATACAAAAAGGAAAGGCTGGGATTTTTAGGTGGTAAAGTGACTGATGTGGTTCTGAACTTTGAGGTTCACAGAACAGGGAGCTCAAAACTTCACAGACACAACCAATTTTACTTGCTAACTGCCTCTGTTGAGCTAGTATCTCTGCAATATGGAAATCAGAAAAAATGCAGCTAGCTTATTCCTCATATCTGGCCACCATACAACCTTCCAGTGGCCAGATACGAGGAATAAGACAAAGAGAAATGCTGTGAGCACTCATTTACTCTTTCAGCTGTGGTAACATTGTCTCTAACCTCTGCTTTATGAGCCTGTCCTTTATTTGCCATGATAAAAAGAAGATAATAGCAGGTTTGTGTCTGATGGAAAATAATCTGAATTTAAAGGAGTATATTCCCTGTAATGAAGCCTGCATGACCCGATTGCTGTCTTTGCTTAGCCGAAAGCAACTGGCAGTAGAAGTTTTCTAACCAGAGAGTGTGCCCTGATGCAGGAAATTGCATGGGAACCTTAGACTCAGTATCAACTAAGAGAGGGGATCCGTGCTAGCATCCCAAGTTTCTTCTGTGCACACTAAGTGACAAGTTACAAGACCTGGTAAACTCCGTTGGGTACTGTCAGACAAGTTTTCTTCACCCCTGCCTTATACCAACACATTGTCCATCAGAGGCTAATCCAATCTACATGGCCGGTCTAATCCTTGGCCTCTCTACTGAGAAAACTGACATGTGGCTACTAAATACTGATGGTGGTGACAGGTTTGTGTGACACACACACATTTGCCAGTTTAAACTGTGAAATTCACCCCGTGTTCAATACCACTGTCACTACCGCTGATCACTATGAACAAGCTGCCATTAGAGACACTGTATTCTTCCAACTTCTCCTTAGGCTCACTACCTGTCCTCCAAGAATTACAGATTTGTTCAGTGGCAAAGACAGGGAGAGATTCACCAGTGACTTTGGTCAGGGTGTCTTTTGGGGAAATTCTCAAGCAAGGCTAGCCAGAGTGACTCAGAAAGCTCTGTTTGCATAACATTGATTTCTTCCGCATATGACACAGCCCCTGCCCTAAGACGCCTGCCTTTTTCCAGGCTCGATTGTTTGTCTTGAGACTTTACATTTACCTCAGTTGAGATTCTGTTCAATTCTATCTCCCTTGCGTGGGCTAAACCCTCAGCTGCTGTAAAACAACCTAGCTCCAGTTCTGAATCTTTTCTTGTTACGTGTTGAACTCCAGGGGCACTTCTAGTGAAAGGTCACACTCAGTTTTACAAAGGTAGCTAAATACTGTTATTTTCATTTTACAGATGGCAAAGCAGCGTCACAAGAAGTCCGTGTGACCTGTCCATGATCAACCAGAAAGTTAATGGCAGAACTGGTAAGAGAAATCTTGTCTCCTAATATGCCATTCTTTGCTCTAAACTACAGACATGTCCATGGCCACTGAAATTGGCCACATGCTCAGTAATACTTCAATATACAAGTATATTTCACTGGTCGTCATAACCTGAATCAACATGTGTGTCTTTCCTTATGTATTATTTAAAAAGCACACCATAATTGGAGACTTCAAATAGGAATCATTAGCCAATTGTTATATAATAAAACAGGAAACATCTCCCCAGACCAAGCACTTAACACTAGAAATTAACATATACCCAATACCTGAGAAGACTGAAAAAACATCTGACAGTGTCACTGAGATAATATATCCACTAAACTCGATTTTTTGCCATGGGATGTTAGTTAGGTTTACTCGGAAACTCAGGGTCCAAGATGTATCCAGAAAGCGGACTGAGTTCTGTAATGCTTTGGCTTCAACGTTCCTTGGATAAAGGCTAACTCAAAGTCCCTAATACTGAACCCAGCCACGGGAGAGCTGGGATGGAGGGACAAATTGTGGGAGAGTTGTTTTGTTTTGCCTTTCTGGATCTTTAAGGAATTAATTAATTTAGGAGAAGCGGGAAATAATGCTTAAACTACCGTCTCCGTTACATCACTTGCTGCATAACTGTGAACGTGTGTCCTTGATGTGGTCTGTCCTGTTCCTACTGAAGTACACTAATTCGAAAGATTTTTCTGGAGTGATTATTACCTATGTTCTTAAGCTAACTGTACATGCCACAAAACAAAGGAAAAATTCCCGTTAACATCTGCCGCAAGTTCATACTTAAGAGACAGCCACAAGGCTTACAGTGGTGTCTAAATCCAAAAAGTGACCACAGGCAACTCATCATATGATAGATGGGAAAGTGTGGGCTGGCAGGGTGCTCAAGAAGTAAGGTGCTCAAGTGATTTAAAGTAAGCATTAATTGCTTACCAAAGAATTAAGAGCTGTTGTCACTTTCCTGCTTCTCAGTTATATGCACTGTGTATATGTGTGTGTATCTACATATATGCATGTATATATATATATATGTATGTATATATATGTGTGTATACTTACACACACACAATAGTTTTATACTGTATAGTACCTAATGTACGAAGTGGGAACAGGAAAGCTCCCAGTGCAGAGATAACTGCTCTGTCTTGATCCTGTCAGTTCTTATGCGCTTTGCTTATTAACTAGTATGCTCTCTAGACTTTTTTTGCCATAATTAAAGGAAAACTACTGCACAACAGAAGACTTTTTTTTTGTCCTGAATATCAACAATCATGTTTTTCACCAAAGTTTGTATCTAGTGCTTATCTGCATGAGTTTTGTTTAAAGAGGTTTCTGATAAATCTCAATACAGAATTACAGTAGTCCCAAATGCGTCCTGGTATTTTCAGTGCAATACTGACAGATCAGTGCAATGTAGGCACATAGAATTCATGTATCACAAAAAACAATTAATGGAAAATAGATTTAAAAAATGTTTTAGGGAGACTTTTAAAATTTATTTGACACTGCTTTGTTTTGTAGTCTCTCACCCAAAAGCCTTTGTTAGTGTTAGACTAATCCCCAGAAAGAAAGAAACAAAATAAAATGTAATTAGTACATTTTCAGAAAATCTTATAATAACCAAAAGTAATTTTTTCCATGTACAAGGAGATCTCAATTTTGAAGTGCATTATTCATAGCCAGTCTAGGGAGACAGCTAACTTCTATTCCTGTAAATGTCTCGGTTCTAGTCTCAAGATGTTAAACTGCTCATGAATGTAGCTCTCGGAGCTCTGGACACTGGGCCAATACAGATTTTTCTTTGGTAACTCCACATTTTGCGAAAATAAGAAGACATATTTCTAGAAGGTTGGTTTTTAAAATTGTCGTCTATCTGAAGCTGCTCAGAGAGTCAGAGTGTTAGATAAACTCCGGTGTGTGATCATACCACAGTAAGGAATGTGCTGTTACAAAGGACTGACCCAATTCTCTATATGTATTTTCACAATGGGAGAGAGAAAAATGTATATTTAAATTGTGAACTGAGCACCCTCTTCTGTGTTTTTTGAGTTTCATGAGCTGGAGTCACAAAAGTAACCGCAGTGCTACCGCTAGTCTCCGTGGCACCAGGATTGGGCCCTTATATATTATTTCCTATTCTGCTGCAATTTTTTCCCAGTTCGCTGTCCTGTTCTTGCCTAGCACAGACTTGGAAATGTTATGACCTGTGAGATGATGAGCTCACTTCCTCACGTATATGAGTTTTGGGGAACCTTATATCAAGGTGAACAGTGGGAAGTTGGGCCTGAATTTTTAAAAGGAATGGGGGAAGACTTAATCATATTAAGCCAAAATGCTCTTGTCCCTTGGTGACTACACACTCAAATGCCATCGTAGTACGAATCAAACATGGTGGGTCACAGCTGAGCCTCTTTAATATAATAATAGTTAGCAGCTACAAGGTACTTGCCCTTCTCAAAGCATTTTATAAGCACAATCTAACTGACAGCTGTTCTCACCTCCTTCCAAGAAGGATCGGTTTTCATTTCCAGGCTGGGGAAACTGAGGTACGAAACCCCCAAAGCCCTGCCATAAACTGGCAGCAAAGGGGGGAGCAAAACTTGGCATTCAGCCTTCTGCCTAGGACATTGTAGCGCAGACACGAGGCATCGAGTCCAACAGGCACAAGGCTGAGGCTTCAGTGACATTTGGATGTTAACATCCCTTGAGCTAGCTGAAGTATACGTGTGTGTCAGGTCCATATATGCTGTTCCTCCAAAGAGCCCACAGCTGTTCCTCTGGACTTCTGTAGCACCAGCCTAACTCCTCACAGGGATAGCTGGCTGTCCTTCCGCATCTGCCTTTGTAAGGTGTCTGAATGTCAAACTGTTATTATTTCAATACCTGACTGAGAGAGTAACAGAGACCTGGAGGTTTTTTAGGAGGGTGTATAATTAGCCGATCAGTATTATGTTACCCTGTTCATAACTTAATAACCATTTTAATACAGATGGCACACACAGGGATAATTTCCTAGGGTATCCTAGCAGTATATTACAGAGACAGTGTGTCTGAGGGAATCTTTCTTAGCCAAGGTACATTCCACTAGCTAATTCTACCTGCTGTTTTCAAGATGATTTGGGATAATTCCATATCATTTGCAAAATATTAAAACCCATTTATATAGATGCCAGATTTAGAAATACACAGTCTGAGTTATTAGGCATATTTTGATAAATCTGCCATGAAAAGCGCGAGACAAAAAATACCACTGTGTTTTCCCTGCTGTTCATTTTTTGCTTCCCTTGCTATAAATATGCCAGGTTAAAAAAAAAAAAATCTGGCTAAACTTGTTCTATATCAAAAGGGCCAATACACTGACTTGTGCGTTTTTATCTATGCAGACACTACAAAATCCTGCATGCATATTTACATATACCCTGTATAAATTAATTAGTGTCGGAAGCCCTGTATATTTGGGATTGCGTGCAAAATTTCATGTATTCTTACTCTGTCAATGAGCTATTTTGTGCCTGTGTGTGTACCCCTTTCAAATATCCCTGTGTTACTGTGTTTCTAGAGGTTGAATTTCTGTGGGCATAGTCAAGGTATCTGTACATGTATTACATTAAACCAGCATAATTACTTTTACTGTGTGCATCAGTGTTGAGTGTTTGGCCAAAGTGTGAAGGTCTGGTCTATGTTGTGTTTGAATGTGCGGGCATGTGAACAGCCTGAGTGCGTGGCAGTGTGTTGGTACTTGATTATATCTATCACCAGTCTTTTTCTCCTGCATAGATCCTTTTTTTATTTTGCCTCTCTTATGGTTATTTTTGTCACCTCAAACCTGAGACCAAATCCGAGTCCCTCCACCAACAAAAGTCGCACCCTAGCAGCTGGGGAAGGGAGATGGAGGGAAGTTGTTGGCTAATGCTTAATCAATTCTGCTGCCCCCCAGTCCCCTGCCAGGGCAGGGACCAAGCCCGGCCGGGAGCCCCGGGGCGCAGCGCTCCCGGCCGGGGGCAGGGGCCGCCTCGCCGGTTCAGCCGGGCTGGCGATAAGAAGCGAACCGGGGAGAGTAGGGGCAACGGAAGCCTGCCTCCGGCGGTCAGCGGCTCGGGGCTGCGAGCCCGGCTTGGCAGCAAGCAAATAACGGCAGCTTTTCGGCTCAGAGCCCTTACACCCTGGCAAGGCTGCGGTCATTTACACCCCGGAGAGGCGTTGGAGGGGACAGAGGAAAACCCGGCTCCGCCGTCCGCCACTCCGCCAGCCCGAAAAGCTCCCAAACCCTGCGGTGCCGCTGGGCTGCCCGGCAGGGAGCTGATCCGCTCCCGCCGCAGCACTGCCCTCCCGAGCCGCCCCGGGCCATCCCCGCGGCATGCGGCAGGGAGCCTCGGGCACAGCCGCTCCCCCGCTGCCCGGGCCGGGGGCAGGTGGGAAGCTGTCTTCAGCCCCCGCTGCCCGGGACCGGGCTCAGGGGTGGCGGTAGGGCCGGGGAGCGCCCGTTGGGGGCCGGAGGCTGGCGGGCCGGACTCAGGGGTCCTGCTACGGGCGGGTGGCTGAAGCCGGATGGATCTAACCTGAGCGAGGCAGGACCGGGCCGTCCCCGCTGCCGAGAGGGGTTTTATGGGGTCGTAAAGAGGCGACTGGGCCGCGAGCAGAGCGGTGGGGTTGCTCTTACCTGTTTATGGAGGAGACGCTGGGGACCGTGTCGTTGTCGCAGATGCCCTCGGCCAGTAGCCTGTCCCGGATCTCCCAGGCGAACATTGTCGGGTTTTGCCTCTTGTACTCGGCGATTTTATCCACTACTTTGGGGGTCGCCACTTTGGGTTTGGAGCCGCCGATCACGCCGGGCTTGATGCTCCCGGTCTCGTAATACCTGCACAAAGGACGGTCAGTGACCTGCCGTGACCGGAACAGCCCCGGCTGCCCCTCGGAGCCCCCCGCTGCCCCCGGCCCCGCTCCTGGCCCCGCGCCCACCTCGGCTTCGCCCCGCCGGTGCGCGGCGTCGTGCCGCGGCGGCCTCGGTGCCGCATGGCGCAGCTCCACAGGGCGCCGGGCCGCCCGGGGCTGTGGCGGGGGGAATCCCTTCTGCTCTGCAGGGCTCGCTCTGGCTCGCCTTTTTTTTTTTTAATTTATTTTACTCCTTTTTTTGGTTTGGTTTGGTTTTGTGTGTGAGAAGCGGGGGGCGCTGGGCTGTCCGCTGCCTCCCCCTTCCCCGCCTCACACGCACACACGCGTTTCAGGCCTGGGGATCGGGAAACACAACAGAAGCCCTCGCCCCGAGGCGAAGCCCACCGACCACGGGGCCGAGCGGGGAGGCCGGGGAGGAGACGCGGGGAGAGGACAGGACCGGGGTGGCACCCCTGGGCCCGCCTGTCCCCACCCGGGGCACTGGCAGGACTGCCGGTGCGGAGCGCAGGTCATTCACCGCGCCCCCCCCCCGGGTCCCTCGGAAGCGGGTGCTCGCGGGGGGTCGCTCCGGCCCGTGTCCCCGGTGGCTCCTCTGGCGGCGGCGGCTCTGCCCCCTCCTCCACAGAGGGCACGGCCGCGCACACACCGCACAGGGACAGGGACGGGCGTGCGGGGGTCTGCCGCCTGCTGACACCGCTCCGCATACGAGCGGCCGAGCCTGGGGGCGCCGGCTCGCCCCCCACCCCGGCTTGCCTCTGGGGATATTTCACACCACATTTGGCGCCGATCTGTTACCGCGGGTATTTATTTATTTATTTGCCCCTCTGTTTGTTTATTTACCCGTGTCTTTGCTAATGCCGCTCACGGATTGTTGTGAGTTGACTGATTTTTTTGTTGGTGTTTGGGTTTTGGTTTTTTTTTTGGTCGTTCTTTCGTTTTTTCTTCTGCCCCCGTCCCTTCTCTTTCTCGCCCTCCCCTCGCAAATTGTTTGTCTTCCCAGGAGTTTCCAAACACCTCCGCGGGCGGGGGAGCAAGTCCTTCCCGGCTGGAGGAAGGGGCCTCGGTCAGCCGCGTGCTCCCCGGGCGCGGAGGAGCCGGGGCCGCTCGGGGAGGTGGCGGGGGGAGCCCCGCGCCCCGGGAAGGGCGGGAGGTCACACAGGCGCGGGGAAGGGCTGTACCGCTGCTGTCCCAGGGGAAGGGAAGGAGCTGCCTCTTTCCTTACCTGCCCAGGATCTTGCTGACACAACCGTGGCTGACCCGCAGCTGCCTGGAAATGTCACAGGGTCGCACCCCCTGGTGAGCCAGCTCCACTATCCTTTGTCTCACCACGTCAGGTAGGGGCCTGCCGTTCACAAACACCCCTCCGAGCTGGTTCACACCCCCGTGCCCTGCTGGGGAAAGAGAAATAAAAAAAACACAACAACCCACGCACACCAGAAACACACCGTTAGTCGTGGATTCTTCGCCACTCGTACTGCAAAACCTCCAGTCACTACGGATGGATGGAGGTGATGGCAGGGGGTTTAGAGTGGCGAACAAGACGTGAGGGAGAGAGAGGAGGAGAGAAAAAAGGAGAAAGAAGAAAAAATAGAAAGAGAATAAGAGAATGAGAGAGAAAGACAACGAGAGGAGAACAAGAGAAAGATAACGAGAGGAGAAGAAGGATATCAAGAGAAAGATAAAAGGGGGAAGAAAGAGAAGGAAAAAGGGGGAGGGAAACGAGGAAGAGAGAGAGAAAGAGAGAGAAAAACAACGAGAGGAGAACAAGAGAAAGATAAAAGGGGGAAGAAAGAGAAGGAAGGAAAAGAGAAAGGAAGAAAGGAAAAAAGGAAGAAAGAAATAGAAGGAAAGATGGGAAGGAAAGAGAAGGCAGAGTGAATTTTCCCGAGCCGGAAACTAGCCAGGGTCTGTTCCCCCTGTGCGCCGTGTCCCCTCCCCGGGCCGCAGAGCCCCTTTCCGTGCCGCGGTCCCCGGGCCGTGGTGCGGGTCGCGGTGGAGGCAGCCCTGTGCCGCGCTTCTCCCAGGAGTTGGGGAGAGATGCGCTCCCAAACTCCGGGGCTCGGCTGCTGAACGGCCCCGGGAGGACCCTGCCACAATCCCCCTTCTCTCTACTCCTGAGCTTTTTCTCTCTCCTTTAATTTTCTTTCCACAATTTTCTATCCCATTGTCAATAACAGTTACTCGCGAACCCCGCCCTCCCTCACCCCGCGGCATATCTCCCGTGCAACGCGTCCTCTCCCGTTATTTGCAGATGCGAGTTGAAGGGGTTCAGAGAGAAAAGGAGAAAGCGAAAGAAATGTAGGGGGAAGGAGGGAGAGATAAAGAAAATATTTTGTGTCCCGCGGTCGGTGTTCGTTTCCAGACAGACCCTCTCTCTCCTCAGCTTTTGATCTTTAAAGGAAAAATCCTCCAGTTAAAAAAAAAAAATCCAAAACCAAAACAAAACAAAAAACCCAACATAAGTCTAACAAACTCTCACGTTCCGTCTTTTTTCCCCCCCATATAAATCTAATTCAGGGAGAATTTAAAATGCTCCGTTTTCCTCTGTTCCCCCCTTTCCAGGCAAAAACCCGCTCTCTCCAGATAGGACTGCTAAGATCACGCTTTTTTCCGTTATGTCTTACTCCATTCCAATAAATAACTTGGAGAGAAAATAAGGATGCACCTGCTAAGCGCGAGCAGGAGGAACGGAGCGAGGGCAATAAAGGGAAATGTCTCCTTTTGGGACTCAGCAGGACAGGCGGTTGTGAACCGCTGGCACCCGGGGCGGTCTGCGTTGGGGACGGGAGCAGCTCGCCCGTGCCCGGGCGCCGGGAGGTGCACATTCTCAGGCGGTGCAGCCTCGCTGCGGTGCAGCCTCCCTACGCTGCTACCTGAGTGTCTCTATCTCCGGAATATCCAGCTGATATAGCTGTGGAGTGCACACTGTATTAAAGCTTTCCTTTCACACAGCCCTAACCTCCTGTATCTTCCTCGCCAAGAGATCTTAGTTCGTTTTGGAGTTTGCTGAAAAATGATCTGTTTGTATTTTCGCTGAAGTTTTTTTCTCCCTTGCTTCTGACACTGACTTATTGGCTCTGAACTTAGTGGAAACTCTCATTGCCCTGCGATCGATCCAAGTCCTTTCGCACAAATAGAGTTTTTTCCATCTCCCCCACCCCTTCAGTAACACCTCCACACAACCCCTCCCAGCCACCTCGGCCAGAGCTCCGGCTGGCTTCCCTATCCCTTTCCCTATGAGCCAGGGATATGCGTTGCATTCTTTTGTTAGTCTTTCTTGAAACGTATTTAGAGTTTCAGAGGGGAGGGGGGATATTTATCTTCCCCCATTAAAACCCGCGGGTGTATGTTGCTGTGTTTTCTTCATTTGTTCAGAAGCCCTTCTGCACATGTTGCCTCTAAAGTTACAAGACAGCAATTTCTTTGGCAAGTCCACGATAAATAATTCAAAACACCTTTTATAACTCGCATTACAAGGTATTAAAAGGCAAGAGATGCAAAAAAGATTAAAAATTAATAATTCAAATTATTGCAGCCCGGATATTTTTCACACGAGCTTGTTTTGCTCTGCCCCGTGCTTTTCTAAGGTTATTTCTGTCAGAGCAGTAAGATATTTACATGTATTTGCGTGTAAGTGTCGGTGTCTATGTACATATACCCAGCCATGGTACCGCTTCGTACGGATCGGGTTTTGCTCTGTGTCTGTGTGTGTGTGTGAGAGGAGCCCGCGCCCGCGTGTATTTTAATTGCTTACTAATATCTGGGTCTGTAGCTCTAGAAACACATTTTAGGGAACAAATCAAATGTTGATTTTTTTTTTTAATCGGAAGCCGAAATTGTTTACGAATTTCACTGGAGTCTTTTAAAAAATCAGAGGCAGTGAAACACTTCTTTCGGCTGCCTGCCTGTTCTGGATCGTACCAGAGGCAGAAGTACTGCAATCGCATCTGAAAGCAGGTCGCACCGCTGAAAACTAAAAATAAAATCTAATGCACAGGCTGTTTTCTGTTAAAGGTCTTCGAAAATTAAATCCTACATTTTAAGCTATGTATCCTGGAAGTCATTAATTTGGAAACGGAAAGACAGACGGCTACCTACATCCACGTTTGGGGATCTGGTCATGGGCTTACATTTCTGCGCCTTCGTTCTCACGGCAAAATCGGGATTTTTTAAACTTCAAGCATTTCCATTTTATATCTTTTCGGTTTGTTTTTATGCAACGGGCAGGGCGTGTCCTCAAAAGTTCGGTGTCAAAAGTTACAAATTGCTCTTAATTATTCATTTCCTGACTCAAGATGCTCTCAATCTCGGCTTTTTTTATTTGTATTTGTTTCTTTAATTTAAATCTCGGAATTTTTTTCCCCTCCGTGCAGTGAATTTAAAATGCCTGAAAATTCCTTGTCACAGTTCCTGATAAAGGTGTCGTTTCGCTATCCTTCCTCTTCTCTTATAGAAAGGTTATTTAAAGTGAAAATATATCGCGAATGCACTTTGTGCCAGGAATGCATTTAAAATGGACACCAAAGATCTGGTAAATAAACCAGTAGGGATCGTCAATTCTTGGGAGCCTCAGAAGCCGCCAGGTCTCCCAGATATACAATTGTCTTATTTTTCCCTCAGTCCAGCCTTTCACCAAACCGAACCAAACCGAAGCACGGACCAGTCGCCGACCAACCTGCCATTAATTTTAAACTGGCGTCTCCTTTCTCTGCCACTGAAATCCGAAATCAAAGCAAACAGCATCAGATCGCGGGGGAAACTGTGGGTTTAGAGCCACGCAGGGTTGCGGGAAGCCCTGGCCCGGAGGGGCAGGGACACGGAAAGAATCCAGCCCGGGGGCTGACACGGGTGGGAGTAAACTCGATGCTGTCTGAGGGTCGATGGGGAAAGTGCCTTTGCGGAAGAGAGCTCTGGTTCGGGGGGTGTTTTCTTTCGAAAGCACACACGCCACAGCCGCGCGCAGCTCCCTGCGCCCCGGGCTGGGGATCCTGGCCCCCGCCCCACCGCCGGCACGGAGCTCTGCTGCCCTCGGGCCCGGGACAGCCCGGGACCGCCCGGGACCCTCGCTGTGCCGCCGGGGCCGGCGGTGCCCGTCCTGCCTTCTGAGCGACTCTCTGAGCCCAGGTTCGGCCACGGGAGGAGAAGCTGGCGGGGAAAGGATGGACCTGGAGGAGGATCAGGTGGGGAAGAATGGTTGGAGAAGGAGGAATGGAGGGATGAGAAAAAGGGAGAGCAGCGGAAGGAGCCGGGCTCCAGTACTCACGGTGCATTGCTGAGAAGGGGTCTGCCTTGCAGTGCATATCCATGGGGAGGCAAAGGAAGGGGAAGAAATCGGCTGAAGCCGCCGTGTCGCCTCTAAAACTCAACTTCAAGACTTAGGGGAGAAAAAAAATAACAAAAAAAAAACCAAACCAAACCCAACAAACAAAAAAAAACACACAAGGAGAGGAGAGGAGGGGAGCGGCGAGGTGCGCTGGCCCCCCTGCCCGGCGGAGCGGGTAGAGAAGTACTTTCCGGGGGGCGGGAGGGCTCTGGGGGCGCCGGCTCTGGGGGGCCGGGGCGGCGGGACCGGCGGAGTCAGCAGAGTCCCTGGGAGCGAGGGGCTGGCGGCGCCGGGGGGCAGGTGGGTGTCATGGCTGGGGGGGCTCGGAGCATCCCCGGCGGCCGGGAGGGGGTGCCGGAGCGAGCGGCGGCCAGGCGGCAGAAGGCGCAGGAGGACACGGCTGTCCCTCCTCCTGTGGTCCGGGGCTAGTTGAGTTAAGTTCAAAGCGGAGTAGCAATCCCCGGGAAAGCTGCGAGGCGGACGCGCCCCCTCCTCTCGGCCGGGCTGAGGATCCGGCGCCAGGCGGACTTTGGCCCGAGGTGGGAAGTGCTTGCGATGAGCCGGGGCCGGAGACTGGAGCCTCCGCTCCCGGTGTGTGTCTCTCTAAAAGCCGCAGCGCCCTCAGCCCCCCGCCCGCCTCCCCGGAGATGGATGACTTGTCAGACAAAGGCAATAGATTCCGACACTCTCTGATTCGCCAGCGCGCCGAGCCGAGCGCGGCCAGGAGCGAAGAGGACAGGAGAGGGGAGAGGAAAAGAGAGGAGAGAGGAGAGGAGGGCCGGGCCGGCGGCGCTCGGCTCGGGGGGGCCGCTGCCTCCGCGACCCGGCGGCGGGGGAGCCCCGTGCCACGCGTGTGGGGGGCGGTGGCGCCCCTGCCCGACCCACGGGAAGGGGGTTTCATCCGCGCTTTTTTGTCACTTGCGGCTCTGGATCTTTAATTCCCTATTGAACAGGCTCACGCGCGGCTTGGTAGTTTCATTTCCCTTCTGACGGCCTGCTCTTTGCTACCGGGGCTTTACTCGGGGTGAAACGGGAGCGTGGGATTCGGTACACATCGGGGCTCCTGTAGTGTGTGGCTTGAAAGTGGGAGACGGACGGGGAGAGAGAGGAGGTGAGGGAGGGAAGGGAAAGGGGAGAGAAGCAGAGAGAGGAGAGATCGAAAGACATAAAGAAAAAGAAAGAAAAATAAATAGAGTCTAGAGTCACTGAGAGGAAAAGACAAAGTGAGAAAGCAAGTTTCTTGCACCTCTCTGAACCGATAGGCTGGGCCCATTTCAGTCATTCCAAAGTTTCCCCTCACACACATTTGGAGAAATAACAGCAAATCTAACCTCCCACTTTCCACATCTCTGATGCTTTTTTCTTTTTTTAGTGCTAGAGTGGGATTTAAGAATTATTTCACAAGTAAGTCTGCGGCTAAAATAGATGTGGCTTTGATCTAGCAGAGCAACAGAGAGCAGAGGAGGAACGCATGTTTAGGACAAAAACCAGGGGTTACAAGACAGGGTAGAAATTGCTGTGAGCTCAATTTTGATTTTCAGACTGCGAGTTTGTCATCACCTGAAATGTACTTTCTTTTTCTCCTCTTTTCCACCTTCATCCTTCCCCATCCCACTGCTTATCTGTGACGAAACAGCCCCTTTCTTTTCTAACTGGTTTAAGCACAGAATCTCTGAGAGATCTTTATGAAATGTTTTCCACTGTCTCATAAATCATTTTGGCACTTGAGCTGATGTTTTATCTTTCTCTTCCCCCACTCCTCTCTCTCTCTTTCTCTTGTGTGCAAAAAGGATGATCTGGGAAAAAAAAAATTGACACCATCGACGGTTAGATGTAAAGACAGCGCCCAGTTCCCGGCTCTGCGCTGTCGAGAGGCACGTCTGAAGCGCAGGTGCCAGCCCCTGCCGGCCCCCACGCAGGGTGCATGTTTCCCGGAGCGGGGGTCTCCGCCGCCGGGCCTGGAGCAACGTTCCCCGTCGCCCGCGCGGAAAAGGCGCCTCTCCGCCCCCCGGGGAGCTCCCGCCGGGCGCCGAGTTTGCGAACGGCCACTGCGCTCCGCTCCGCGCCGCCGGGACGGGGGTGCCCTTCCCACCTCCGCGGGCCCCGGCCCTGCCCCGACGGCCGCAGCTCGGACACCCGCGGCCGCGCCCGGCCCACGGCGCCCTCGCCCACCCACGGGCTCCCTTTATCACCCTCTCTCCTCCGCTCCCCCGGCAGCCGGGGCCGCAGCCCGCGGCGGGGCCGCCCCTTAGCCGCGGAGAGGGCGGCCGGGCGGCGGCGGCCGGACGCAGGTGCGGGGCGGCGGCGGCGGTCCCCGCCGGGGCCCCTAGATGGCGCCCTCCGGCAGGCTTGGCGACAAGGCGCGAGCGGGGACAGTGTGGCGGCGGGACCGTCTGCGGCTGGAAACGGCCCTTTGATTGCTCCCCCCGCCCGGCAGGCTGGGTCGCTTCTCGTCTTCCAGCAGTGTCCTCGCCCCTTCCTACCTTCCACCCCAGCCAGCCCCGGCCGCCCCGCGTCCTTCGGGCCGAGCTCAGGCACACAGCCGCGCCCGGGCAGGGCTGGGGGGTGGGGGCAGGAGCCCCCAGCAGTGCCGGCTGCTCACCTCCCCACCCCAAGGCCTCTGCTTGCCGGGAGCTTCCTCCCATTGTCTCCCTCGCTGCGCGGTCATTAACACTTGGCGAGTTCATTTTGTCTCTCTCAGAGATGCTCAGGGCCTTTATAACTGCTGTTTGTACGATAACGGCTTGGTGGTGGGCCGGGGCAGGGGGACCCGGCAGACCCCAAATCTCCCCCCGAGAGTGTATTTTTGCCGCACTTTCTTTACTCCCTGCTGCTGTTTCCCCATCTCAGGAATAAGAGACTCGAGAAACATACAACATGAGCTCTCTGCAAAACGAAGCTTGAGTCCACGGCGGGGAAGTAACCTGTGTAAACGGGGGAGCCCCGAGCCTGGTAGAACAAGACCGCTTTGAAGGAAAGGAAAGGAAAGGAAAAGGAAGGTAAGGTAAGGGGAAAAAGAAAGGAAAAGAAAAGAAAAGAAGAAAAAAGCTCCCCGATCGCTGTTCCCTTCCCCCACCACACATACCACAATATCACCTGGTGCCCCTTCCCACACCAGACTTCCTGGAATAATTGCTTTGTCAACATTTAAAGCCACCGAACAATTTCTGTCTGACCAGATAAAAAATACCGGCTTGTCCCCGCCGCCCCGGGCACGGCCATGTGCCCTGCGGGACCAAGTGAGGCCGAGACTCACTCCCACAGCTCCGCACACATCTCCCCAGTCTATTCCCATTTCACCAGCCCTGGGTGTTTTTTTCCCTGTCCCACTTTAGACTAACCTTTCTGCCTCTATTTTCCTTTCCTTTCCTTTCCTTTCCTTTCCTTTCCTTTCCTTTCCTTTCCTTTCCTTTCCTTTCCTTTCCTTTCCTTTCCTTTCCTTTCCTTTCCTTCCCCCCCCCCTTTCATTTCTTTTACTCTTTCTCTAAAAGGATCTGAGGATCTGCCCCTTCTTCGCTAGCCCCCCCCCCCAAGCTAGAAATATTTACACTTCAAAAGAGAACCCGCCTCTGTGCGGAAATTTCAATAAAAATAAACTTTTGGGGGGAGTTGCGGCGATAGCTATCTCTCGATCTGCTTCATTAGCCGGCTTTCTCCAGCTGATCAAGCCGAAATCTTCTCCATTGATCCTATATCCCACCCCCGGCCACAATACACATGACGACGAGGGTCCTGTCCGCTCCCCTCCCAACTCTTCAGTTCTCCCGCGCTGCCCGGGTTTGGCCAGCGTGCCGGGAAGAGGGTTAAACAAACGCTGCCCTCGGCAGTCGCTCCTCGGCTGCCCGCCGGGCAGGGCGCTGCTCCCGGGAACAAAGGGGTCGGGCGGGGGAGCCCCCTGGAGAAGCCAGGCCTGGAGCGGAACTGTTGTGTCTGCGATCGCCGCTGTCTCCAGAGGCAGGACTTGCGCCCCCGTTGGCCCCCAGTTTTTTACGGGTTATCTGTCGTCGATTACGCTGAAAACCAGTTAAACGGGACCCATTGCGAGCGGGACGGCGGCTGCGGGGGCAGAAGTTTTGTATTTATACCACCTCGAGATGCCACTCACTCAGTGGCTCAACACATCGCCTGTGTCTTCCCCTTGTCAAGGCTATGAGACCTTACAGCCTAAATGTTGTTAGTATGGAAGTGGTTTAGCTCTGTCCTTAATACTCCCCAGCACCATATTTACCTATTTACAGGATAAATCTGCGCTGACCATCTATACGTATTTTTCTGACCTGCGGCGGCTAATTTGACCTTACGTGGGAAAGTCGGGGGAGAAATCCCTGGCTGTGAACAGATAAAGGGGGGAAAAACCCCAAACCCACAGATGTGAGCGTTTAAGGGAAGGAGTCAGCGCGTGTGTGAATGTGAGAGGAGTCTTCAAAGAAGGGGGCGCTTTGATAAAACCTTCCCGGGCTAATTTTGGGGTGCTTTGTCTGAGGACAGTGATTTCTGGCCTGAAGAGACATCCCGCTGCCTATCCCCAGCCAGCACCCAGGGGTACCCAGAGCAGGGATTACTCCTTCGCTGTAGGGGGACAGTGGGGCAGGGCCGGGGTGCCGGGCAGCAGGCTGGAGATGTGGGAGTGGGATCAAAGCTGTCTGGGAGGTTTTCCCCGGGTCGGGCAGGGCAAGGGGAGGCAGACAGAGCCCTGCCGCCCCTCCTTGCCCCTCCCCTCCCCCCCCCCAGCCGCTCTGCCCAAGGGACCCGAGATTGCACTTGGTGTCTGAGTTCAACAAATAAACACGAAGTTAGGTTTTAAAAGAACAATTAATAAGAAAGAGTGCGAAAAGAATAAAAGACCCCCATCCTTCCCCTCCCCCTGTGTCTCCGAGCCCCTCTCCCTCTCTCTCTCCCCCTCTAAGCACCTCTGGTCACGTTGGAGGATGAGTTTTTGGAGAGCTTCTGGTACAATATGGAGCACCACGGGCTGCAATTTCACACTCCACAGCACATTCCCCCTAAAGCTACTTTCTTTTTTTTCCCATCTAAGACCCCCTCATGTCTCCCCCTCTCTCTTTCTCTTGCTCTTTTGTGAGCCATGGGTGGGTTGCATGTCTGGGGGACGCCGGCGCCTCGCGTAGGCCGGCGGATGGGCCCTGCCAGCGGGGCGGGTGCGTGTGTGCGCCGGGGGGGCCGCGCTCCCCCCTCGCCCTGCCTGCTGCTTGGCTTTTCCCTTCTCTGCATTTGTTTGCCCTGAATGATAATAGCCCACGTGTGCTGCTCTTTATTCAGTCACCGACACTTTAACCTCTCCTCTTTACAAGAGAGCGTTTGCCACAAAAACGAGACAAGACGGAGACCTTTTTACAGCCTCATTGAGGGGGCAAAGGAAAAAAAAATTAAAAAAAAAAAAAAAAAGAAAAAAGAAANAAGAAAGAAAGAGTGAGGTGGGGGGGAAAGCCAACGATGTGAAGAGACACTTCTGCAACAAAGCCGCCTCTTAGCGCACCGGGCCGGCCGGAGCTCGGGCGAGTCTCCAGGCTTCCCGGGCCACGGACATATGGGGACGGGGACAGCCTCGGCTCTGACCGTCCGAGCCTGTCCCCTTCCTCCCCAGGCAGGTCGGCAGGGAGCGGGCACACGGCTCCTGGCGCTGGGCGTGGGCTTCGGTCCACCCTCTGTCCCCGAGCCTCGCACTCGGCCCCAGGGGGGTCACTCGCTGCAAGGGGGGTCCCCGGACCTGGCTCCCAGCAAGGTGGCCTCCGCGGGCCGGCATCGCTCCTTGCCACAAAACCGCTGCCACGTTCCTCTCCTTTCCACTGTCCCCTGGTAGCGGAGCCCCCTGCTCCTCTGCTCATTTCTTTGCCCCTGAGCGGCGGTGTGGGGATGGGGGTTGAGGGCAGAGGCGTCCGTGCTGCTCTCCTGACCCGAAGGAGCTGGTCCAGATGTGAACCCTCCTGCCCCTTTCCTGAAGGGAGGCCGTGGCACTGGCGGGGCGCAGCTGGCTCTTCCCTTTGCCCTGGGCTGCTGTTGGGGTGGATGCGTGGGAGCCCCCCTCTGCTGCCCCCTCCCCCCACACTGGAGATGTGGTTTTTTTGTCCTCCTCTAATTTCTCCATAAAACTCCCGATGAGTGAATTAGACGCTTATTAAAGTCTCCTTTTAATCAGCAGTAATGGGAGACCCTCCCTCTCTCTGCCCGTCCAAGGTTAGTTTGCCTCCGGGCCATTTGCAAATGTTAGGATTTACAGTTATCACACGCAAAAACATTTATATAACCCCTAACTATAATACACCCATAAAAACGGGAAGGGAGCGAAAACTGCTGCGGATCAGCGAAAAACCCTATGGCTTGCCTATTAAAGTCCCTGGAAAGGGTAATTCCAGCAGTCAGAGGGGCCAAAGTCTGGTAATGACTGCCTGGGATGCACATCTCCGAAAGTGATGGCACAAAGAGACCTGCCGGGGAGAGGGGCGGCCGCTGTGCCCCTGTACCTCCACGGGGCCGGCGGGGGAAGTTGGGAGCTGACTTTTCTGCACATGTGTTAGAAAGTGATAGATATCCCTCGTCACTTTATTTCTTCTTTCCTTCTTTCTCTCCTTCTGTCTCTCCCCTTTCCCTATTATTTTTCCTCCTTTTCTCTCTTTTCCTTCTTTCCTTCCTTCTTCCTTTCTTCTTTTCTTCCTTTCTCCCTTCTTTTCTTTCTCTCTTTCTCCCCCTTTCTCTCTCCCTCTTTCGTTTTCTCCCTTTCTTTCCCCCCCCTTTCCTCTCTCAGTCTTTCTTCCTTTCCCTCTCCCCTTCCCGTTTTTTCCTTCCTAGCCAAGCTGAGCCCAGACAACTTCTATGCACACACGAATCCACCTCCCCCGAGAAAGTTGCCCTAGTCGCGTTTCTGGCAGCGCTTCCCAAGCCCTGTGTGAGCCCTGCCTCTGCCTTCGCTTCCCCCCCACCACGGACGGCTCCCCGGTCCGAGGGGACGCGCCGGGAGCTGGGTCGGGGAAGGCAGGCTGGTTTCCAGCGCTAAACAAAGGCTGGAAACACACCAACAAAGGACCTGACGCGGCCCTTCCGCCCGGTGCGAGAGCCGCAGGTGAGGGCTGGGGCGCGCGGGGCCCTGCTTGCGAAAGGGGGGGTGGGGGGAGGGAGGGAGACGGGGGTCTGCAGGGCTTAAGGAGAAAGTTGGTGGGGAAACTTTCTCCCTCCTCCATTCTTTCTGGAAAAGCCGGGAAACGGGGCGATTTCAGTTTTCTCTCTGCCTCTCCTCTCCGCACAGGGGGGCTCACCACTTCCCTTTTTTGTTCTTTTTCCCTTTCCCTTTTCCTTCACCTCCCGACTGGCAGCCGTGAAAGCCCAAGTTCGGCGCCTAATTAAACAGAGTGGCAGGAAGAGTCATTCCTCTTTAACATCAGCTGTTAATGGGCTCGGAGTTGAATGCATCTGAGGAGGAAGACCCAGAGCGAGAGACAGGGGGATGGAGTGTGCGAGGAACAGGAGGGGCTGCAAGAGAGGGGGTCTCTAAGCGTGGTAGAGAAAGAGAAGGAGAGAATAAAAGAAAGGGAGAAAGGGAGCCTTGAAACTTAAAAAAAGAAGCTGGAAGGTGGAGGGGAAGGACTGAACTGTGAGCAGGCATCAGATCTGCCCTCCAGCTTCCCCGGCTCCTCAGCCGGGCAGGCTCGGGAGAGGGACTGAGCCGCGGAGCGACGGCGCTCAGCGGAGGAAGGAGGGCGAGCGAGCGCACCCGGGATGAAGGGATGGAGCTCTGCCGAGCCGCGGAGCGCTTTTCCTAGCTGCCTGTCTTGCTCTCTCCTCTCTTTGCACCCTGATTCCTTCCCTCCTTCCTCTCCTCTCCTCTCTGAGGTTTGCAAACCAAACGTCACCACTCAATACGAACCCCGGCTCCGTGGGTGCGTGCGTGTGTGTGTGCGTGTGTGTGTGTGTGCGCGCGTTTGTTGATCCTGACCTGCTGGACTTCAAAAATCTGCCGCCTCCGACTCCCTCCCAGCCTGTAAGTTCAGAATTACAACCTTCTACATATATGCAAACTTTTATTTATCGGAGAATTCCCTTCTCTAGGAGAAAGAGAAATTGTCACCATGTGATCGTCTAATTTCTGACACACGGGGCTTTACCCCTCCCTCAGCGTGGGGGAAAAAAATATCTCCCGTGGATCTCTTTTAACTGTGCACAATCCATAACTTTGTCAATGTATATACAGTGTTATTTCTGCAAGGCAGTTTTCCAGGGTTAGGAGAGGTGGTTGCATTCTGCTAAATGGATTCTTTGTGGTGAGTGTAGATTTATGCACAGTTTTGATTTATAATTAAATTAGCTTCTAATTTGCAATATGTGTGTCTGTGTTTAAAATGTATCTAATCTGTGAAATTGAGGACGGGGGCACTTTAAATGAAAATCTACCTTTCGCCTCAAGGGTTTCTTTATGAAGGGATAGCCGGCAGCGTGTAACAGGAAAGAGGGGCTGTAATTTCCATTAGGAGATGTCAATCAATCCTTCTTTTCAATTCATCAATTAATAAATCCGATTGGTGCTGCGGGCTGCTGCCCCCGGGCAGTGTTTCGGGACGTATGGGGAAGTGTGAAGGCAAGGCAAAGTTTGTCCGGGAAGTCCCCTCGGGCAGGGCCCGGCCCGGTCCCCCCCATCCTACTTTGGCCCTGCGCTGGGCTCCGGGACCGGCCCCAGCCCCGGCAGCCCGGCCCCGACGCGGCGGCGGGCGAAGCCGCGGGACTGTCCACATCGGCTCCCGGGGTCCGGCAGAGCTAGCTCAGCACAATGTGCTGAGACTTAGGCGATTTTTTCGCCCCCACCCGCGCGCCAGAGACACGGCGCGGCCGTGGGAGTGTGCACACGCGATTAGTGGGGGCCTGGGACCTCCCGTCGGTGTTGATTTATATTTAGGCTTCACTCGTTTACACGACACCCCCTACACACGCACACACACACTCCGTCCCACCCCACGCAGCTCTAACCCGGGCAGTAAACATCATCATTTTGTTCGGTTGTTTTCCAAGGGAGCCTCAACATCCGGCGTTTCAATTTTCACAATTAAACAGGGACCAGGTGGTGGGGACTTCTCCAGCCCGACAGCCCGTCCCCGCTCTCCCTGCGGTTAGTGTGTGCTCCGCACCTGCACATCGGCGGGGAAACGGGGGAAAGGGGATTTCTTTATTACTTTTTTTTTTAACGGCAAATGTAGGAATTCCGTGGTCCCTCTAATTTAGTAATGACACCAATTCTCCTTTCTTTTTAAGTGGCGCTGGTAGTTCAGGAGAACCCCACGGCGGTGGGTGGGCGGGTGGCTGTGGGGAGCCCGTGGGGAGCCCGAGGAGAGCCCAGCGCAGGGGTGCCCGGTGTCCCCTGGGGAAGGATGGCACAGCCGGGACAGGGCAGGTCCCCCCTCCGGGGCGGTGTCGGGACAGGGCGGCAACCAGGTCTCTCTCCCTTGGGTCTCTGCGCTTAGAGCTTCGCAGAGTTAGACAAACTCCACAAACAAAACGTGTTCAATGTGTCGCCTGTCCCTGCCAGCGCACACGCGGTATTTTATAGAAATGCAGCTAAAGAGAAGATTACTTTTCTGAAACCCCGACCGTTGTAAAAAGACGCTTAGAGGGAGGGAGATCATTCTCAAACTACCCTGTAGTAGTCTGTCCATTTGTTTTAAAAACAGCTTGACAGGGAACACGCTGTCTCTCCGTCTTCCCTTTTCTTACCCCCACCCCGACAGCTTTTTGCCCTCAGATTTGCGGGCTGCTGGTGTCGGTTTGAGTCGCTCGGCACAAGCGCCTTTTGCATGCCTCCAGCGAGCGGAACAACGCTGGGTAAACACGGGGCTGTGAGCGGGAGCACGGGCAGCCGGGGTTTGCGGGGCTGAACTTCGGGAAGGAAAGAAGTAAAAAGAAGGGAGAGAGATTGAGAGAGAGTCTCTCAGGCAGCTTGATCCCATTAGCTCCGTCCTTGGGTTGCATATTTATACGGTCTAGGAGGTGAACAGATGGACTATCAATTTAATTCCATCTTCAACACCATCAGAGATTGATTTTCTACTCGCTTTTAATTTTGCCATAATTAATTAGATCATTACAACTGTTTTCTATTGATCTCCCTATTTAAACCTCAGATGCAAAGGGACTCCGGCAGATCCTTTAAAAACACAGAAGGGAAAAGGAACAGAGGGGGTTGCAAACTTTCCGAAGGTTTTTTCAGTTTCGACTTAGAAGATTTGCGGTGCAGAACGGCGAAAGAAAGCCGCTGAGGCCTTTTCTTTTAGGAGGCCTTTTTCATTGCCTTTGTATTTTTCCTTTACGTTTCGGTGAATCTTTGTCATATTTGTATACAAAATACAGCATATATAACAGATTTAATTAGTTCGATTATGAAACTGTACTCTTGCACATGTATTGTGTGTATATGCGCATATACACACCACAGATGCAACGTGTTTAATATTTGAGATTTACTGAGGTGGTGCACATACATTTATCTATGGGTAATCTATCGACAGAAAAGAGATGTGGTTTTCTGAAGGGCGGGTGTTTTTGTTTGCCTCCCGTACATGTCTCCCTGCTTGTGCATCCGAATCACTCTCTAGGCGGGGGATATTTCACCCTGGCACTCCACCAGAAATGACAAAAGAAAGCCGGAGCTGCGAGCCCCGCTTCCCAGGGCCCGCTGGAGCCTTTCTCTTCAGCAAACGGCGGACAGCCGGGGCAGCAGCACGGCTCTGTGCTGACAGCCGGCGAAGTTTCCATTTTAAACCTCTGCTTAGGTTCCTCTCCTTTCCCCCCTCCCCCCCCCCAAAAAAAATACCTAAATTGAAATCTCCGTTTATAAACATAATTGGAGGGAACCAACCCGCGTAATTGTGCTTTTACCGCGAGCAGCAGCGCCGAGGAAAACCTCTCCGTTCCTCTCCGGCGGGGTTTGTTTGAAGCTTTGTTTGCAAATCATAAAATTGACTACAGGAAAAAGGGAGGGGGCAATCCGGAGACCCGTCCGTCGGCTGGGCAGGTTTCGGGGGGCGCAGAGCCCGCATCGCGGCCTCCGGCCCGGCCCCTCGCGGGGGCGATGCTACCCGGCCCCGCAGAGCCCGGCGAGGCGCTGGGCTCCCTGAGAATCCTGGGGTGTGGGCAGTGCCGGTCCAGAAGCAAACGAGCCACCACAGAGAGCAAAGTTTGGCGGGGTGGGGAGAGAGTCGGTGGGGGATGATTTCAGGCGATGCTCTGAGCATTCTACGGGCTGGAGGAAACTCCGGGCAGGGGCAAATTGCCAAAACCGGGGTGTAAAATAGGCCGGGGGCTGAGAGCTGATGGCGGGGGCTTGCACGGTAGTCCCAGGCGCCGGGGGTGGCGAAGCAGAGCGGCCTGACAGGGCAAGGCAGGGGGAGGACGGGGCTCGGCCAGGCTTCTGTTTGCGTCTGGGGACTTCACTGGGGGTCATCGTAAAGCTCTTACGGTAAACGCGGTGGGAGCCCAGCCCTTGGAGGGGGGCTGGAGCGGGCACCCATTGGGAAAGGGGGGCATTTAACGGATGAGACGGCAAGTGTTAGAGAGGAGTCTGGCGAGGCAAAGAGGATGTGTATGGAGGAGAGCAGAGGCAGGCTGCCTCCTGCCAAAGGAGGGAGTTGGGGGTGACGGTCTCATCCCTCCCTGCTGAATATTCAGCGCCCCCCCCTCCCCCTTACCTGCTCTCCCTGAGCTCTGAGCCATGGCTCCTCTGCCTAATGGCCCGTCTCCCCGGGACGGCTGCAAACCAGTAGATCCGCCGCGGCCTTTTCTTCGCTTCTCTCCTCCCCGCTTGGGTGTCTTGCTTTCCCCCGCTGACTTTCGAGATCTAGGCGCAACCACCCAAAACTAAACGGTTTAGATAACAACACACACACGCACACACACCAGAGCACCATCACCGCCAAAAAAAAAAAAAAAAAAAAAAAGCCAGCCACAGAGAAAGAAACACTGCTCTACTGAGCCGGGACAGGCTAAAAGGAGGGGAAAATAAATAACAATCAAAGCAAATGCAGCGCTGCTGCTTATAAAAGTGAAGAGGAACTCACCTGCTTCAGTGTAGCAGGGCTGTGCAGCCGGGGAGGAAAGGGGCTGGGGGGAGGGGGGTAGTCCTGTGGGGGGACAGCGCCTGGACTTTGAATCTGCTTCCCCTTGCCCCCCTCCCGCAAAGTGGCTACCTGTAGGGAAGTCTTGTTGCAACAGCAGATTGATTTGTTGTCTTATTACCATAAAAATGTGCTCGGAGAGGCGTTGGCAGGGAGAGGGGGACGCGGGGCAGAGGAGGAACTTCCTCCAAGTTGAAAAGGGGGGCGGTGGGCTCTGGCTGCGGGGAAGCGGGCGGGGGGGATCGGTGCGGTGGCGCAGCGCTCGACGCGGGGGCCCGGGCACCCAGGTGGAGGGGACGGGGACTCCACCGTTTACTTTGGAGGCGGTGGAAGGCAGCCCTGTGAAATCTGTCCCTGCAAGCGCCTGGCTTTGTGCTTCTGAGAGATTATCTGTCTGCCCGTCCATCCGTCTATCCATTTATCAGTCCACTCGTCTCTTCGTTGCTCCTACGGCCGCGTTTTGGTAAAAGCTTCACGACTGAAAATAAATAATAAATAAAACAAAGCTCCGAAGAAAAGAAGAAAAATTCCCAGTGCTAAAGACATCACTGAGCGAATATTTTTCTTTCTCTCTTTCTACCCCCCCTCTTCCATCTCCCCATTGATTGAAAGTGTCTCTCAGCTCCAACAAGGAGTCCCAGGAAAAATGAACCATTCTGCTATCGATTCTTCATTAAAATTACATTTTTGCATTTGCTAAATTGGTTTTAAAAAGCTTCCCCTGTTATTATTGTCTTGTCAGAGCCGACAGTGCTGGGCAAACAGTATTTAAAAGCTTGGGACCTCTCCAAGATGATGCTTTTGGGGGTTTGTGTGTGTATGTGTTTCTTTTTCTAAAGTATTTAGGAAAATGTTAACAACGCAGACTGGCAAAAAGCATGCTTCCAGACAAGTGGATCATTGTAAAAATAAAAAAGGTGGAAGGAACGCTTTCCTTCATAACACTTAAAAATCATCGATTGTCGCTTCAAGCAATGGAAAAAAAAGTTTCAGTTTGACTATTAAGATGGGACGCCAAAAGTCAATAATGGCAGCAATGAGCATTTTTCTAATACTTGGTCTCCAGCCTGGTCAGCAACTGCCAGATCTGTCTGGAGCGGTTCCTTACCCCGCTGCAGCAGAAGCCCCACTCGCAGCCGCACGCTCCTGCCGCTCGGAAACCTGCTTCCACGGAGAGATGTGTAAATAAGTCCAGCTAACCCTCACACACGCACCGGATTCCTCCGACCTAGTCCCAGCAAACCCCACGGAATCCCCCTCCTCCCTCCCCAAACTGGTGTGGGAAAAACCCAGGAGGGACTCTGGGAGATTTACTTTGAATTCTGCAAATCTCTCTCGAAAGAGCAGGGAAGCAGAAATGTCTTCCTGATGTGTTTATCCCCTAATCAGTTCATTAGTTATAAACAACATGACATTAGAAGTTAGGAGGCAGTTGATATTAATTTTTATTTAACTAGTTGATGTTTAATCCGTCACGCCAGGCTGCTTAGAGAGAGCTGCCTGACACAAACCAGTTAGAACTTCATATACAGCGATGATCGTCCGGGCACCGGGACAAACAAACGGCGGCGGGGGGGCGAGGGGCAAGGAAATGGAGGGGAAGGGGGCGAGGAGGAGAGGGGCAAACCGGGAAAGAGGGAAAGGCAGCAAAGGAGGCTGGAAAAATCCCTTCTCCAAGGAATAAGGAGAGGGAGAAGAAAAAAAAAAAAAAAAAAAAGTGGATCGGCAGAGAGAGGGAGGGAGGAAAAGGACCATGAAAAATATCGCCAGGAGGCCGAGCCGAGCGGGCCGGGAGGAAAAGGCGCCCGTGCCAGGCAGTCCTGCAGGGCGAGGGGGGCGGCCAGGGGGGCGGCACGGGGAGGGCTGGGCAACTGGGCCGGGGCTGCTCGGGACTGCCCGAAGGTACCCGCCGGCCGGGGGACGCCGGGGGCGACGGGGGGCTGCGCGCCGCCGGGCAGAGCGGGGGTCGCCGCCGAGCCAGTTCTCTTAATTAAAAGAGACTCCGGTTAATTAGAACGGGGCTTGCCGAGGGAGAACAGCAACACGCGTTGGGGCCGGGGGAGACGGGGACTGGGCTTCTCCTGGCTTTCCGGGATGTAACAGCTCCCCTTGGTGTCAAACTGCGACCCTTAACCAGAGAGCACAATGCTACTGCCAGTAAAAGGAGTGAACGATTAAAGACTGAAACTCGTTGGTACATTGACAGACACACGTCTCTTCCTGCCGTAAAGCCGTGCTGAAGTATCACCTAACTCGGGTCTAGAATTACAGACTTTCCTGCTGTGATCTCTTGTTTCTCCCTTGCAGCAAACTGACACTCTGCAGATAGGTAGGTGCAGGGTACTTGTTCGACTCTGCACCATCTTCATATACGTGAATCTCTGGTCTTCACTCTCCGACCCCGCCAGCATGTGGGTCGTCCCCCCCCCGCGCCTTTTCTCCCAAGATGACCACCGTGCGTTATCCCCACACGTTCCTCTTCTGCGGCGCGACCGCCGGCGCTTCTCCCCCCGTGGGAGTGCTTCTGTGCCCCCTCCGTGTGCTCTTTCACTCAGCACCGTTCAGAATGTATTAATGAGAGCTATTATAATTATATCTGCATGTATTTCACAAATAAAGCATTTCTTGCCGAACCAGGAAAACCCTCGGCAGTGGCTCGGTTGCCCTGGACGCCTCTTCCTCCGTGCGACTGTGACTGCGGGGAAAGTGTTGCCTGCCCGCCACCCATATTTTAATATCAATTTCCATATTAATCAATCACCCCATCTATCTGCTGGATAAAGGAAATAGTTCACATTCCGAAGAAAATTGCCTTCTTTCCTGCAGTTAATAGTTAACTCCGGAATAGAAAGTTCCCAGGGAAATGCGTAGGCAGAGGGAGCGCGGCTCTCCCTGCTCCCGGCGAGCCCCGGCCGCCGGGGCGCGGCTATTTGTGCCCCCCCGGGGAAACGTCCCGGCCCCTCCGCGGAGGGCTCGGGGCTCCGGCTGCCTGCGCGTTTTGGGAAAGAAACTGGGATTAAGTGTTTTAAGGAATAAACTGATGGGGATGTGGGGTGCAGGAGGCGGGCAGACTCTTTCCCCATAGACCGAGACAGAAAGTGGCTGCAACAGGTCCTAGGGCAGGCACCAGCGACACGGGGAGCCGGCGAGCTTTTCGGCGGCAAGGGGAAATGCACGCTGCTCGCCTGGTTGTCTTGGGAGCATCCTAAGGAAACGGGTGCCTTTCCCTTTGTCCGGCGTCTCGTCTCCCTTTCTCCGAGGCAGGGTGTGCTCTGAAGGGTGGAGAGGATGCTAAGCAGGGGACCTGCTGAGGGACCGGCGAGGGGAAGGCGGGGACAGAGGCGAGGCTCGACCCCGGCCGGGGTCTGCGGCGCTCGGAGGCCGCTCCCTGGGGTCACCCCGACCGGCAGCCGAGCCCGGGGTAGAACCGACCCCTTCCCGAGAGTTTCGGGGTGACTTCAGAGGTGTGGAAATGTGCGTGTCGCCGCCGCTGTGCCCGGCACAGTTGCCTTAGTGCTGGGACGGCCACCTGGTGCCTTTGGAGGCGATGGTGGAGCCGGAGAGAACACAGGGAAGGGGAGAGGAGCAGAGGACGGAGTGGGCCCCGCTCCGCTGTGGAGCTGTCTGTGGAGGCTGTGGAGACCCTGTGAGCTCCCAAAGTTGGAAGGATGCTGCTGGCCCGAGGAGAGGCTGCACTGCTTGGGGCTGTGCTGGTGGCAGAGCTGTGGGGTGGGAAGGAGTTAGCGAGGGGTGTGGAGTGGGGGCGGGTGCCCGGGGAGCTGCCGTGGGCTGGGACCCTCCCGCCCGTGGGGCCCCCCCGCGGGGGTTCCCGCTACCTTCGGGACCCTTCGGCGGGGTATCGGGGTGCTGAGGGGGGGACGGGTGGGAGCGGCAGGCGACGCCGGTGCCGGGGCCTTGGCGTGAACTTGCTGCCGGGACCGGGGCTGAGGCCGGGACGTGGCGCGGGGAGGAGCGGGCGGGGCCAGCGGGAGTCCCGGTGCCGCCCGGGGGTAGCCAGAGGGGAGTGCACCCCCACTGTCCCGGGGTTCCCAACCCCCCCGCCGCGGGGCGGCCTCGGGCACCGCTCCCCGGGGGGCGGCCGGGCCGCGAGTGCCGCCAGAGGGGGCAGTGCAGACCGGCAGGCCCAGGCCCTCTCTGGCCCCCGTCGGGTATGGGAGGGGGCTTCTGCCCTGACACCGGCGGGGGACGGGGAGCTGTAGCCCCTCGCCGCGCTGGGCTGAGGCTCAGATTCAAGATCGCTTCCCAAAGCGTTTCCAGGCTCCCGTCCGGTTTCCCCCGGTTTTGGGAGATGTCTGTGGGATAGGTTCTTCCTTCCTCAGCTCAGCAGAAGTTTCTGTCCCGAGGAGGGGACCCGGCAGCCGGGGGGCCTGCGAGTGCTGTGTGCTTAGGGACAGCCTGGGCTGGGGGGGCTGCCCTAGAGCTCAGGGGTGCGGGGAGTCGCTGCGTAATGAGGGGAGAACGAGGGAAAGGGACACGCAGGCGGAGGACACCCGCTCGCCGTTGGCAGAGCTGAAAAAAAGGAAGGGGAAACTGGAAGATCACGTAAAAACCCCGAGAGGCTGGACTCATAGAGCGCACCCTGTATTGGTGTGCAAAAGACGGGGAAATAAAAGAAGGATGGAACTGAGAAGACGGAAATCAGGATGGACGGATAGACAGATAGACAGACGTTGATTTTTACTAGTATTAGAGAGAAAGGGCTGAAAAAAAAAGGGGACGTTTAATTTGAAGGTGAAAGGAAGATGGATGGATAAATATAATAGATATAAAATTTTAATGTGAAGAAAGGAAAATATGAGAAGATGAAAGCAGAAAATGGTGGGAAAAAACCCTTCTAGCGCTTGTGGACAGAAAGGAGCGAGGAGGCAGAGAAAGAGAAAGGATAAGAGAGGAAAGGGTAAGAGAGAGGAGAAAAGAGAAAAGGAAAGGGAAAAATAAAAATAAAAAAGTAAAGAGAAGAGAAAAATATGTTTTTAAGAGCCGTCAAACAGTCGGTAGACATCAGAATTAGGACAGAAACGCAGGAACATTTACGGCAGCCCACGCCGAGGCGATTTCCCCATTGGCATTTTATTGAGCTCCTAAATCTCTTCGTAACGCTGTTTTGAGCTGTAAGAATTATTTCCCCTAGCACTTTTATTTTTTAGGTTCGCTTCCCGTGTCCGCCGCTGTCCCCCAAGAGCACCCTGGCGCCCCCCGAGAGCAAGTGTCCCCGCCAGGCTGGCGCAGCGGGCCCTCGCAGAGTTCACAGAGCTCCCGGCCCCTCGGCCTCGGCGGTCCTGGGCAGCCCGGTGTCCCGGGGGCAGCAGCGACAGCGGCTCCCGGCGGCCCAGCAGTGCCGGGGGAGACCGGAGGGCGGAAGCAACAGTTTCCTGGGACATCGAGGGAGGGGAAGGACCGGCTGTGGCACCGGGGCACGGCTCTCCCCGGGGTGGGAAGGGGGAGAGCTGGCCCCGCGGTGGGGCGGTGGCACGGCCGGGCTGCCCGGCTCCGCAGCTCTTGCGGGCGGTGGGGGCGAGGGCTGGCTGACAGCTGCGGGAACAACAAAAGAGGGACGTCAAGGTGTGGAGAAGTGAGGAAACGAAGTGGGTCTCCCTTCCCAGGCAGCCTGTCCTTACACGCCACCTCCACGTCGGTGGAAAACTCCAAACCTCGGTGGAAAACTCCAGGCATTAATAATGATAAGAGGAACAATAATGACAACAATGATAATGCGTTTCCGTATATTAAAACCGAGGAAATAAATGTCCTCCTACACCCGCTGCCTCCCCGCTCCCCGTATCTCGGGGGCGCGCTGAGTTTTCCGTGTTTCGAGGGCTGGGGTGGGTTTGTGAGAGGAATATTGTCGGGAAAAGTAAAAGCCGGGGGAGATGTAACTCGTGTGCCTTTCACCTTATCCCGGGAACACAACCATTGTCCTTGTGACAAGAATCTATGTTATGGTCTGGGAGCTGCAGAGAAAAGGGAAGTTTTCAGGTCTGTCTCCTCACTCCCTGCCCGCCCCCGCCTGCCCCGCCACCCCCGGCAGCCCCCGGGTTATGTACCAGTTGATATGAAAGTGTGTGCGAGGGGGATAAAAGTTCCAGTCTCTCATGAGGGGAGAAGGCTGCAGGGGCAGAAGCAAGTTAATTTCCAGCCGATTTCTCATTACTCTTCTTAACGCCTATAAGGGAGAGAAAATTAGGCACACAGCACACGTTTTGGCCACTTCATAAAAAATGCAGATTTGAGAGATGATGTGAAATGTGCCCTCGAGTCAATGATTAAAGATAGCTGACTACTTTTTTTTCTTTTTTTTTTTTTTTCTATTTGGTTTGGAGATGAGAAATGCCCCTGAGCTCGGTAGGTCCAGGAAGGGTCCTTTAATAACTGATAAATAGGCCCAAGATCTCTTTTCCCCCCCGCCCTACCCCTCCACCATCACACACCGCCAGCCGTCAGGGCAGAAATGCGATCCGCTGCTTTTCGCCCGCCGATCAATGGGAAAAACTCTTCGGGGATTATTTCCCGAGCGGTCCTGGTGTGCGTGGACAACGGCCACCCGTGACACTTCAGCGAGTGGGTGGGGAGGGCTGTGGCCACTCCTGCCTTGTCTCACACGTGTCAGTAACTTTCCTTCCCCCCCATCCTCTTCGGTTGTCAATTTTGCCTTCGAGCCAGCCGAGGGACGGAGATTCTGGGTCAACAACACTAAAGATTTGCACCTAGAAGTAGTCGCGGGAGATGCCCAGCCTGGGAATAGGCACGTTCACTTTTTTTGGAAGTGGAGAAACTTGCGGATGGCTGATGGCAACGGGCGTCTCTGGCAGCTGCCATCTTTCCCCTGAATGCCAGCAGTTGTGTTTTCCCGCTAGTTTCCTAAGAAAGTTTTGTCACCGACGAATGTCCATGTAAAGAGGGGGCACCTTGCCGCCCCTCACCACGGCCACTCATAAGCGGACAAAGGAACATTTGCCCAGCCCTGCCAGGGAGAGGTTTAAAGGCGCAATGAAGGAAAACTGTCAGGAAGAGCCCAGATCTATCCCTTTTCCCTGCCTGGCATCGGAGGGTGCAAAACGACCGGGCTGCTGGCTTCCAGGGCTGGGATCATCGGTGAAAACAGGAGTCATGAACGCTGAGGGAGGGGCGTTGGAGAACAGTCCCCTTCAAAAAAGCGCTTCAATTTCTGACTTCTCGAACGCATCCTTCCCTGCGGCCCCCACGGCAAACTTCGGAGGAAGGAAAAATAGAAAGGGAAGGAAAGATAAGAAGAGAGGGGGAAATAAAATCAAAGCTTTCCAGTCCGCTGCAAAAATAAATGTGTATTTCTTTTCTCTAAACACTCCTAATTTTTCAACCCAATTGAAAATAATAAAATGTATAAAGAAAGCAGGGATGCAGTTTTCCAGAGCTCAGCTGCTGAATAACTCCTCATCAGCCGCACCGATTTCTTTGATTAATCCCGAGGTCTGAAGTAGAAGCAGTTCCAGTGTGATACCTTACACGCCGAGCTGCTTCTGCTTCTCTACTTTGTTAGAATCGTTTATGCGCAATTTTTTTTGACAATAATTTCAACTCCTTTCCCCCTTAATAAATATTTTTTTTTTTTGAAGCGGTACCTGCTTTCTAATTGCCCTGAATAAACGCCTTTTCCTCATCTCCGGCTTCCTGAATCCCCCAGCACCCCGTTGGGAAGGAGGTCGCAGGCACCAGGCGGGGGCACCGGACCACCCCAGCTTCTGGCAATTTCCTCCTGCTCTGTAGTCGGGAACTTATAATTGTAATTTCGTGTGCGGAACGGCGCAGACAGACATTCACCCTGTTAATGGGACTTAATGTAACTGTACACGATTCTTTATGCAACTAAATATCTAACGAGTTCTCTTATTGCCAGACGTATTGGCAATTCTCAGATTCCCTGCGTAACTATAAGTATATATGTTATATTCACGCATATAACCGAAATATCTCTGTCTGTGGAGAAGAATACGTGGCAGTATATCCGAAAGTATAATATAAAACCGAATATCTATATCAAAATGAAGATACTTTAATTTATATATATATTATTGCATATAAGCATTTCTTTTGGAGACAGCTGGGGAACATTTAGTGTGTGGAGAGATGCACCTGTGCAGAGATTTGAAAGGGAACGCTCCTGTGTGCTCGCATAGCCTGTGTTTATGCACATATATCATACGGATCTCTCTCTCTCCCATCTTATTCATGTATAAACTATCAACGTGATGCTTTAGAAAAGCTGTGAGCTCTGCACAGTTCTTTACCCTTTTGCCAGACGACGCTGTTTTTTATAAAATCACACTTCTCTGCAAGGCGGTTTGCACCCTCCGTACTAATTTACACTATCGAGTCATTTGTCCCCGTTTCTTTTCTCCCTGAATTACCCGGCTCAGAGTCAACCACAAGCACCGAATTCCTGCCTTTCTGATAAATGGACAGTATCGTCTGATCCTTTCAGGGCGAGAGAAAAATAGCTCGGGCACATGAGCCCGAAGGCGGGGCTGCTCGGCGGCTGTACCTCAGGGAGCAGAGCCGGGCCGGTCCCCACTTCGCGCCCCTCGCTCTTCTTCCCGCCGCGAGTGGGTGAGATGTGGGTGCGGCTGCGGCCGCGGGTGGGAGAGGCACCGGGAAAAGCTGCGGCCGGAGCCGGGGTCCTCCGGCGAGGGGAGCCGCGCAGCCCCCTGCTCCCCCCGGGAGTGCCTGTGGTACCTGTGTGCCATTCTCCTGCGCTGGCTTTGGGCTGCTTCGCAGGAGGTGCTAATTAGAGTGTAACTGCCAGGTCATTGATTTCATGTTACCAGAGTTGTTGTTGTTTCCACCCCCCCCCCCTTTTTTTTTTTTTTTTTTTTTTTTTTTTTTTTTTTTTTNTCAGCTCAGATCAGAGGCAGTAGGAGCTGGGGCTGGGTTGAGGATGGTCTCCTATGAAATCCCCCAAACCCACAAAACCCAATTAACCTAACACACGCACACTGCTGGCTAGGGAGTTTTAACCTCCAGACCCGAGGATCTGCCTGTTTTCCCTTTGTTGCTTTGTTGTAAGTCTCCTTCTGAAGCCGAGATCTGAATGCAAGGAGGATTATCAATGACTTTTAAATAATAACAAAGGGGGAAAATAAAAATAATTAGCCCCGCCTCTTCTAGTTTCAATTACTCTAATTAAAAACCCGAAAGGCAATTCCTAGGCAATATCTAATAATAGAATTAGCAATCGGATCCATCATTTCACACGGGGATTTACTTGCAGGGGTACTGTGCGAGCTCTATTAATAATAATAAAAAATCCTGCTAACCCTCTTTTTAAAATTAATAACTCTGTAATTATAATAATTTTATGTGCCTTTTTATAAGAAGAGGTTAATGTTGCCACAGTCTGGGGATGGGAAGGATGAAGTGAAGCGAAATACTGCTGCTTAAACTGACACCTTCCTATTTTATTAGGAGACATTATTATTATCAGACATCTGCAGGTAGAGAATTAAAATTAAAATCGCTTTCAACAATTCAATACACTTTTTATCAGCCATCTATCTGAAAATCATGAACATTCATCATCGGAGGCATTCTCCCTGAAAACAAGAACCCATTCAAATTTTATACAAATTATCATATTTATCATAGTCTGAAACTCTGGAGTAACATCTCCACAAACTGTCTGCTAACTCCCCAGGGAACTGAATTCCACTCCGCAGTCGCTCAGAGCAATTCTCGCTCCCTCTCCCCTCTCCCGGCCCTTTCACACTCTCTGCTTCCTGCGACTCCGCAGCACCCAGAACAGAGGGGGCGAGGGCGCAGAAGGGATTGGGGGGCGGGGGGAGATGCGGCTACAAACAATGTTAAAATAACACACGACAAGGCGAAATGCCATCCCCACCTCTTTCAAGGGAAATAAGTTTCGCCGGATGCAGCGAGACTTTGAAGCCAAGCGGCTCTCCGTGCCGATTTTGGAAGGGTGGCATGGGTTTAAGGTTGACGTCTTTGCATTAGAACATTATTATTAGGAGCAGCGATAATAGTAATAATAATAATAATAGTAATGTCTGATTTTTTTTAAACGCTGCTGCTGTTTTGCCTTGAAGAATTCAACCAGAGCAGCGAAATATATTGGCTGTTATTTATAGGGGCACTTGGTGCTGGTGACAAATGACACGAATCGATGCTTCCTGTTTGCGAGTTTGGATGAGACAAATCACTTCCCACGCTTTGCTAATGACAAAAAGTTCATCAGCGCTGAATCGGGGGCTGGAGCCGCGCCGGCTCCACTCCTTTATTTATCCCGTCTCGAGATCGCACTTCTCCCGGGGAGGGACCCCCAGCCGCAGAGGAGCTCTGCTCCCCCCGCCGTGGGGCCGCCCCGGCCCCGCTGCCCCCGGCCCCGCGCATCCTCAGCACCGCGGAAAAAAAGTAGTTCCAATACAATGTTTGTTAACTAGGTTATCTAGGCTGTAGAAGATTTTAATGTTGAATTTTATAGCTTTACCACGCTCTACCGTCCTTGTGAATATTGTAATATTGCATTTTTTACAAGTTACTCTTCTGTTAATGTTCCAGCTAGTAACTTTTATAATCCTCCTCAATGAAATTTTTTTGTATTCTTCCGCACCGTTAACCTCAATGGCGGCACCTCAGCCCCTGGCAGGAGGCAAAGATGAAATGAATTCCTCTTTAATCAGAAATAATAATAATAAAAACACACACAAGGCTCCCTCTGCCTTCTATTTCAGCTTCCCTTTTCGGGGAGGTGAGTCTCCAGCCCCATGCCCTGTGCTGCACCCCTGTGCTGTGCCTGTGGCAGAGCCGGAGGTGGGACAGGGATGGTCCTTGCCCAGCCCTGGTCACTCCACTGGGGATGGGGGGGCATGGCCTGCCCAGCCTTGGTCCCTCTGCCCCCAGCCTTTGCTGCTGCTTTCTGCTGACAGCCTGGAAGCTGACTGTATTGCAGACGTGAGCTGGCAGCCTTCTCAGAGCTGCCCACCAGAAGGGAAAGTTAGGCACTTATTTTCCTTCTTCTTTAATTCTGTCTGTGGCTTGCTTGAGATGCTCCACAGAGCAGCACCCTTAGAGCAAGTCCTGCTGGTGTTGTTCCCCCAAGCCCAGCTCACTCTGATTTATGTTGACCTCAGCTGGTCTAGAGGTGCCCAAGTCCCAGATGTGTGTTTTGCTGGGTGGTCTGAGATGGATCTTGAAGAGGTATATACGCAGGAGATGCACTCAGATAGACTTTTAATAAAATATATCCCTGTAGATGTAAATAAGGCTGGAAACGCCCCCCTCCCAACTCCCCAGCCTTTAGATGCCCTTACAAATGAATTAGACTTGCAAGTGCAAATGATCAACACCCAGCAGCAAAAGGAATCATACAGCAGTAATGAACTGAGTGCCCTTTAGCCCAGGGAGTGTGGAATGTGTTTTGAACATGGATTGGATGTTGTTATTTCCCTTGGTCGTTGTTAGCATTTAAGAAATTTGTTCTCAGGCTCAGCCTGAGTCTTGCGTGAATGAAGTATTGGAGGGGTTTGTATATTCATTGCAGGGCTTGGGTGAGGGCTGCCTCTCAACCTTGTCTACCAGCTGCCTCCCAGAAGCTGCCTGGACAGCTCTTGGGATATTGTCTCCGAGATCATCCTAACAGCAATTTCTCTCAGTCCCAGCTCCTGGAGTCAAGTGATTATATGCAACTCTCACCTTTCTTTTTTTTTTTAAATTTATTTTAAAAAATGTCTTTTTAGTCTAAAATAATTGCAAGGAAAACCTTAGCTCAAACGTTAGCCATCTATTGTTAATTTGCTCATGTCTCAAACAGTAAGTGATTTAGGATTGATACAATGTTTGGGGATGATAGTGGGATTTTTGTATGTTTTATGAATCAAACCAGCTTCCTTCTTTAAAAACACAACACAAAACAAGCTTTCTGGTCATTTCAGAGCACAGAGAAAATCTTCCTCCCTTAGAAGTCTACAATTGGGCAATCACATTATTTTGTATGGTCCAGGGTTAAAGAATAACCTGAAACCAAAACACACAAACAAAGCAACTTTTTTTTTTTTCATTTATAGTATTTAAGCCAAGTATTATAACTTCATTGGTATTCTTCTTTCTTTTTTTCTTAAGGTGAGCAGGTCCAATAAGTGCAAAAAAAAAAAAAAAAAAAAAGAAACAGTACAATGGGGCTAGATTATTTTGACAGAAATGCTATTATTTAAATAGTTAATACTTTGGTGTTGCTTTGTACATCAAAAACTTAATACAGACTAGTCTTTGCTCTAAAATCTTGGTTTAGGAAAGAATTATTATTCTTCAAAGCACCTATCTGAGAACCTCATGGGAAGCTTTTCAGAAATGCTTTTCAGAGTTAGTACAGAGCAGAGAAGTAGGAAAAATGAATAATAGTATTTCCATGTTACTAGTGAGGAGCAAAGGCAAAAGCAGAGGAAAGGGCCCCTAATGCCCCAATGGCTCTGAGCAGCCTCACCTGGAGCCTCTGCATACACCACACCCTCTGCCCCATGAGCTGGAGCCCAGGAGATCCATTTAAGCTCAGACCCAGGCTTTACTTTGGCTGTGCTGTGGGTGTGCCTCTCCCCCTGACCCTTTGAACAGACTTTGCATTGTGTTGTAGATAGCTTGTTTCCTGGATGCCCCCCTTGTACGTGTGTTGCAGTTTGTCTCCGGTCACAGCTTCTAGCCATAACTTTTGCATGGTCTCTGGACCTGTACTGCAGTGTCTTTTTCAGTCCTATCTGACCCTGTCTCCTCTTGCTCCTGACGAGACTCCCCTGGGTGGACCCTGGAGCTGGCTCATTGCTTTGCTTGGGTCTGTTCATGGAGCCTGCTGCCGGCTCCCGGCTCTGCCTGCTGTGCTCAGGTGCTGTGCAATCCTGCCCCACCAACATGTGCCTGCGCGGGGGCTACCCTTGGCCCCCGACTGCCCTCCCTGAGGAGACAGCTGGCCCTTGTTCCTCCCTGTCAGATGCTTCTGCTTGTCCCACAGAGCTGCTGCAGTGCTTTATGCTTCCTGTTGAGGTTTGCACTTGCTCTTGAGAGCTGATGCTGCAAAGAGAGGCCTGAAGGCTCTGTTGAGGAATTATTTGGGGTTCTTGCTGCTGTTTATTCATGCCATGGCTGCAGTCAAGAACTCAAAGGATTAGCCAAAAGGCCGAACACCCCGGTGTTTGCTCACTAGCAGAGTTCAATAAACACAAGGTTCAATGTTGGGTGAGGTGATGGCAGGGCGGACATCTGTCCCTCTTAACTTCTGCTGTCTGTGACATCAGTGTTTCAAAACATTTCTAGGATCAGTGGAGGCTTCTAGTTCAGACAAAACCTGATGAAGAGATTAAGAACAGTCCCTTTCCCCTTCTCCTTCCTTCTTCAGCTAGTATGCCTTTTTGGGTCAAAACCTTTGCAGTCTGTGTTTATTCCTTACAGAGGCCTTAAATTTATTTTTACTCTCTCCTCTCTCATTTAACATCTATGTTAGAATCTCTTAGTGCCAGTACCATTTAGCTCTGGAGCTTGGGAGAATATTCTGACAATGCATTGCTAGATGCTTCTATTGTATGACCATGGTTGCTTTCTTATGAGCCTTTATGCCCATAACCCTGTATTAAAATTTGCGTGCCTTGTCTCTAAATTTAGCATTCTCTTAGCCTGGGACAGTAGCCCCCATACACTTCCTATTGGTGTGCAATGCAAAGTTAGCTTGAATTCTTTTGTTTTAAAAACTGAACTACAGTAGGGAGTTTTTCCACTTAATTAGCTTTTTTTCCCCCAAACCCACCACTTCTGTTCTGAAAGTGTTCATGCTTGGTGTAAACTTAGCCCATGACTTCTGTGTGTTGTGCAAGTGCCAGTGATTTTGGACTTAGTGTCTTGCACTTCTCTTTCCCTTCAGGGCTAGGGAAAGGGGAAGAAAAGCCATAACTCTGAAACAGAGAAGTTCATACATGTAGTTTTTTCATTACTAACACGACTGACTTCTGAAGAAAATTTATTTTCAAAAAAGTAGGAAAAATTCCCACTGGAAAGATCAGAACCAATGAACTAGCAATTTTGGAGAGAGAAAATATTCTTCTAAGCAGGTAAAACATCAAATTAATGTCAGTGATTGTATTGGTGAAGTAGATGTGTGTCAGAGGCTGTTTATGTAAGGTGGACATATCTGGTGTGGCTTTACACTTGCTAGCTTGCGTATTGCTCATAGTCCATAGTCAGTCCAGGCTGGATTCTGTTCTTATACCTGCTTCACTTCTTGGGAAGGTTTCACATTTTCTGAGATTTGCATGGTCATGGCTGTGCTGCCACTGGTTTCAGCACTCACACAGGTCTGTCTGCACCTCGGTGTCACTCTCTGTAGGGTCTGCCGAGAACCGGGTGCCGGCTGGTGAGTCCAGAGAGGAATGCTGGGTGTGTTTGCCAGGAAGCTGGCAGCACAGATGTGTGTGGCCAGGAAAGTGAGTGCAGGGTGTGAAAGAGGAGAGAGTGCAAGCAGGCACTGCTCATCCAGGCAAAACAGGCCCTACGGCGGTAGTTGGCTGTCATGCTCCATGGGGCATGGGGGATTTTGGATGTTGGCTATAAGCTCTTTAAAGTCAGGATCACTCTGTACAGCTCCTAACACTGTGGGCTCCTGATCCTTCGCCTGGAACCTGGTACTACTGCAGTACAAGTGGTGGTATTGCAGCTGACTGTGTGCTTAAATTTTTTTTTTTCTCTCTTAACTGGTTTGTGAGGAATCTTTAAAGTTAATTAGAGTAACAAATACCTGCAGTTTTAAACTGCTTCATGTTTCTGCCACAATAATGAACTGTGTAGAGATGAAGAATTTGATCTTTAGTAAAGAGCAACTCTTCCCCTTCTTACAGAATTCTCTGCAATCCATTTCTCAGTGAAGTTGCTTCACACGCACATACATGAGCATGACTTAAAAGTATTTTTTCTGTAGGTTTGCAGTGTATTAGCATTCCCTTGCAGGCATGTTCCAATATGCATATGTCTTGTATGTAAGTAAGTAAATATTATTTTTTGTCTTAGCATATCTAAAGGGTATGGAATTTGTATTTGGTGTCTGTGCTGAGGTGTTTGAATGCTTGGGTGGTGAATGTACATGACAAGGAATGTATCACTTTAAGTGAAGGCATCTTCCAACATGCATATATACCTTTATATTGACATGGTCATGCCTGAGAGGGAGATGAGAAAGTTTCTGTACATCACAGTATTGGCACACTTGCCCTGAGCATCTGTTGGATGCCCGTATGCAGGCAGCCTGGGGATTCTTGTACTTGAACACATGTGCGGGTGACTGAGTCATGTGTGTGAATGTGTCAGGGCACATGTGAATACGTGAGTCTGCATATGGTTGAACATGTATGTGTGGGAAAGGAAGTGTGAGTAAGCTGCGCATCGCCTCCTTTATGTTCCTACAAGCATAAAGCTGCAGTATCAGGAGGACCTTGGCTGGCAGTCTGGCAGTACCAGGCATGTTAGCAGAAGATGAAGCAGAGTAGACAACATAAAAGTTATTTTTGTTGATCAGCTGAAGCATTATAGAGACATCAACAAGCTCTTGTCTCATGCCAGCTTAATTCCTAGTTAATCAGCAGTCTGGTTGGGCAAAGGAAGGAACTCACATCAGGGGCTGATGATGAGCCAAACTTCCCGATGCTGATTCGGGAGCCTGCAAGGAGCCCTCAGTATTGCTCTGCCTGCATTTGGCTGTATTGCTACACACAGTGCAATGCTGTGGGATAGCTGAGTGCTTCGTCAGCTGTCTTCTGGTGGGAACAACTCCTGCACAGGGAATTTGGGTTGTTTGTTTGGCTGTCCCTCCCCAGGCTGTCTGCAGAAGCTTTTTCTTCACTGTGTGTGATCAGATGCCTTATCCAGACAAGTTTTCAAGTGACTTAAATAATTCCAAGACTTCCATCCTCTCTCTTGGGGCATTTGCACATAACCTGCAAGTTGACTCCTGCTTGCTTCACTCCTATTACATCTAGTGAGACCTTCCTCTGTCTCTGGTGCCCTGTAGATTTGCTTTTACTTCCTTCCTTCACTTATGAACTGAACCAGTCTTTGTTCATGGAACTTGTGAGGGCCAGCTCACTATCTTTTCTAACCTGACTTTCCTGTTTGTTTGCTGAAAGCCACCTTCCTCCTTGTTTTTCTCTTGTCTGGTTTCTCTGATGCCACCAGAGCAGTGTGGGAGGGTACCTGCCTGCTCTGTGACTGGCATGTGTTTATCACAGACCTACAGCCAAACTAATTAAAGTCCTGATTGTACAGATCCTGGCAACCAGCCTGGTAGTCACTTTCTGGGAGTGACTGACATGGTGTCCTGTTGTACAAATGTCCACAGAGAGTAACAGGAAACAGCAAATTCTCATCTGTGGCTGCTTGGGATTCAACCAAACAAGTTACCATGGGATGAAATGAGCTTGGGAATACCTTGAGTGTTGGTTATTTTGTGCAGTTTCTGCGCATGCCATTGTCCTCCAGCACTCCATACTGAGGGCAAAGGCATCAAGAGCAAGCACCTCCTTTTTCTACGTGTGCTCCCCACACTCCAGGAAAAAAAAAAAAAAAAAAAAGATTAGAGTTAAGCTGCCATGAATTTCCTAGGTATTACAAAGCACCCATGGGCTGGTGTTCATGCCTTGTCTGCTTTCATATTGGGATTTTATCTTGATTAAGCGTAGTGTGATTCAACCTTCAAGCAGTCACGTAACTCCCAGCACATGAGCTTGCCTTCAGTTTTGCTGGGCAGATTGATCCCTTATCCTTTTTGATGTTGAGCAGGCTGAGGTTTATTTCATTTTTGAAAGGGAAGTGACCAATGAATCATGGGTGCCATGGCTATAGCTGTGGTAGAAGACCTTATATGTATTAGACCATAGGCATAAAATGAGCGGAGAGTCTTCACTTGGCCCTGTCTTAGCTGCTGAGCTGACAAATAAGAGAATTTGGTATCATCCACTACAGTGTTTGATATGCTTTGCTCTGTATCATTAATAAACCTGTGAATTGGCCTGACACCAGATTCAGCTATTCCCTCCCCTGTGCTGATCATTATCCTGTTACCTTACCTTTGTTTTATGGGCCATCAGCCAGGTTTCAGTACACGTGATGGTGCTCTGTGCAAGCCCATCTGGTGTTGCTTTCCTACTAGGGTTTTGCCAGGACCTTTTCTCAAGTCTACTACAGTACTGATGGACTTCCCACCACCCCCTCCCCTATTGATACAAGTTCATTTGTGTTCCAGACCTTTCCCAGTTCCCCCAGTGGACTTTGTGCCAATGGATTTTATAATTTTTATTGCTGTGAGCTGAGGTAGTCCAGCAGAGACCAGCATAGCTGTGTGCAAGGTGCTGTACAAACACACAGAGCACAAACACTCTAAAGACATTGGGGTGGGGGGGTGTGAGGTGGGTGGAGGGGAAAGATTGAGAGGAGAAAAAAGGCATGGAGAAGGGAAGTGGTTTGTAGTGCTTCCCCTAGCACACTCTGATTAAGGGTTTCTCATCTCCATTTGCTAGAAGGCCAGTTAAATACTTCCAAACATTTTCCTACCTTGCTTTTTTTCAACCAAGAGTTCCAGGAGCAAAGACTCCATTGCTATCTGAAGCTCTTAAGCAGTATATTGGTCACTCTGGGATCTTCCCATGTAACCTCAGCTACTTTGGCCTGGGAAAAACAGAGAGCAGATCCAGAGAATACTTTTGATGGGAAGCACCTGGCCAAAGCCTGACAACAGGGGAACAGCTGAGGCTGGCAGGAGGAATGGAAGAAGCGGTCTGGAAATGGGCTCCTGTTCTCTTCAACAGTGCAGTCTTCCTGCTGGGTTGCTGGCCTAGGGCAGGTATTCCTGCCTGATGAAGCCAGGGTAGCCAAGTTGTTTCCACAACAGTCATCTGGGCTGCATGTCTCTGCTATATTGTAATGTCTCCATCTCCCTTTGCAGTTCACAGTGCAGACTGCTCCGTGGTGCTATTGGGCAGAGTGCTAAGAGGCTGCTGCATTATTCTATGGGGTCTTTTAGTGTGCTGGAGGAAAGGCTATAGATACAGAGTGGCACTGAAGTACTCCGGTTACCTCCCAGGATCAAATGGGACATGACTTATGCTTTCTGGTTAAGCTTGGGGTAAACCAGCAATGAAACCTCAGCAGTGTGTCTGGTGTCACATACTGACTTTCTGAAGTTTGTTATTATTTTGCTTTCAACTCTCCTCCCGTGTCATCGTCTATCCCCCTAACTACAGTGCCTTTTTGTTCTGCAGCACTCCCTCCCACTCCTCTTTGTTCTGCCTGCCCCACCTGTGCTCTTGCCCCTACCCCAGCAAAATGTACAGCAAGAACTGAGCCGGTGTAACTAGATCTGTTTCCTGAAAACTCCACATTGATCTCCCTGTTAGTTCCACAGTGGTGGATGTTTTATGGTCAGTGCTGAGCAAGTGCACATCCCATCCTTGTTATGTCCTGCCTGGGGTCTCTAATAGCAGTGACACGCAGAGAGGAGTGCTGGAGAGAAAAACATTGCTCTGACTCTGGCACCCAGCAGACTGTGGCCATAGCCGCTGGAGAAAGAGTTGAGATTGATGCGAAGGGTGTCTGCATTTCTGCCTCTCTGTCCTCCTACAGGACTTGGCAAATGCGCCATCTATTATGGTTTTCTCATCTCTTCTTAAACCCATCACCTTCATTATAAAAGATCCAGGGAGATGTTCATCACCAAGAATTGGGTGGGGAAGGCAGAAGAAACTTCTCTTGATCAGAGTGGCAGGTGGAAAAATGCCCTGGTATGTCTGCTTTGGTCCTGTTCATCTTTGTGTCAGATTGAAAGGAACCTGTAAACACATTCAAGCTTGTCTGATTGCATCTGAGTCACCCTCGGCTCTGCTCTGGGGCCTTGTTTACTGTTTGGGAAGTGGTCTTTCCAGTTCTCACTCTCTTGCTCCATGTGGATATAGTCCAGGCCTCCTTTCCCCTGTCAGCCCTAGAAGTGATTAATAAGGACACACATTTCCTGGGTTTTGCACCCATTTTTCTTAAAGACTTGCCTGCCAATGGTGAGGAGACTGAGATTATAAACCACTGCTGGCACGTGCAGGGCCTGGGGGGCAGCAAGTCTTGGAGAGGCTGTGATGCAGTTCCAAGCATGGAGAGAGCACAGGGCAGCTTGCAGACGCAAATTCTGCTGTCAGCTGTAGGCTTCCTGAAGCTGAAATGAAACACTGAGATCCATAGTTCATTGTTATTCAAACTGATACCTTCGCACAGGTGGCAAAACCAACAGTAGCTGTTGTGGTACTTCTGACTTTTGCAAAGCATTTTTTCCCTGTCTCAGAGATCAAGAAAAGCCAACAAGTGGGCATCCTGGAAGATTTTCCATTAGACTTGAGACTTTTGCCTCTCATATAGTTTCTGTGAGATGTAACCTGCCTTCTGTGAATCTAAGTAGCTAAGTGGATGCTTACTCCTTTTCCTTAACTGTCTCAAATAGATTATAGTCTAGGTAGGGTTCCCCTTGTAATCAGTGGGGGTTTGATTCAAGTACAAAGCCCAAGGCCAGCCTAAGTATTGAAAAATCACTGCCGGTGGCAGGGAGGTTTCTTGGGATTGTTGCTACTGCTGGCCTGCAGTAATGTCCTGTTGCCTGAGCTCTTTCCACCCAGCTCCATAATAAAAGCCATGTCTGGAATACAAGTGTGTTTTGCAGTCAGTCCTTTCTTCCCTGCCTTGTCTCACAAGCGAGTAAATGCCAGCACTGTTCTCCCCCTCCCATCTTTAATGACTTCTTTAAACACTTCAGTCATTTGGTCACATATTTAATATTTAGCCCTAAATAAAATCTAGGATAGGAACATGCAGGAGGTTTGGATCCTATTTGTGGCTTAACTTAATGTTGCAGGAGGTAGCAGCTGAATTTACTCTGTGTTAGTACCCTGTCTTTAAGATAGCAATAACTGATCTGAAGATTTTGTGAAGAGACTTCCAAGAAAGACTTCATGTTCAAATATCAGAACAATTACCATAAAAGTAATTCAGAGGAAAACATGTTGTAATACTGCCAATAAAACAGACCCCTGTCCTCAAGAGAAAGGGCCCCAGAACTGTTGGGCATTGAGCTAGAAGCTTCAGTTTTTATAGTTCCACAATCAACTAGAATTAAAGTCTTATTGCAGCCCCAAATATAGGCTGGAGAACCATCTCAGTCCAAATGACTAGAACCAAGTTTAGTTGGACACTACAGGGCTCTCTCAGCTGCTGAATCTTAAGTTTCTCTTTACTGTAAGGATGGTCTGTCTGTTATAATTCAAGTGAAGTTTTAGATTGAGGAAGTCAAAACCAATGCATTCTGCAGGGTCATCATCCTCAGAGGAGTGCCTGGTTCTCACCAGGGCTGATGCCTCTGTTCTCTCTTGCTATGGTGATGACAGTTCTGGCTATCACTTGGCTTTGGGTCTGAATATAAAGATTGAACAGCCCTGTTTTTTTACCAGAATCTGCTGAGCCTTTACACTAAGGAAGAGATTTGGTGCTTCTGGACTTCTGTTTCCTACATTCTGCTTTACTGTAGACATGGCTGAGTTGTCTCTCAAGCCTGGGGTTTGGAATAGGGTTAAGGCCAAGGCTTGGGAATTGTGGGCACTAAAGTCCAATGCCTTCTGAGAATAGAAGCTCGGAGTAATGTGAGAGGAAGAAAATTGTAGTTAGTGCCGAGCTGTTCTAATGCCACATGAAAATAATACTCAGTTATGGCTTATTGGAACAGGGTCTGAAATTCAGCCCTGCCCTGAAAAATCTGAAACAGAAAATGACATTTTAAACCAGGCACTTTAATCCTTTCTTATGGAAACTTTTTATTATTACTGCATTCAAATTAAAAACAGAATGAAAAGCAGATTCAGAACCTGGTTTTTAGTGGTCTGAAGTACTGTGGAACTTCCCAAGTTCTGTGTTTCAGCCTGTTGCACTTTGAGAGGGCCCCGGGCCCTGGCACAGGGAGGACAGTGCAGCCCCTTCCCATCAGTGGTCAGTCTTTGCTCTTACCTCCCTCCTCCTCCTTGCCTGACACACATGTGCTTTCAGCTGAGACACCCAGCAGCAGGATGCTGCTCCAAAATGTCTTGATGAACTAGAGCTCCCTGGTGCTGCCCCGCGTCCTGTGGGGACTCAGCTGAAAGGCAGTGTCTTCAAGGACAGCCAGCGCTCAGCTTTTTGATGAATTCAACTCCAGCTGCCATGGGGTAAGCTCAGTCTCCAGTGCAGGGTGCAGGGAGTCAGCCAGGGAAGGGGGGAAGCATCACTGTTTCTGTGACTGCAGCAGCCTGCACATACATGAAGGAGAGATGGAGGGAAAAAAAAGAGGTGAAGGCAGAAAGTGGAGAGGACACCAGTTACTAACCTCTGGGGTTAACCACATTGCTTTCAGTGATGGCTGCTTCCTGCTTAGAGCCAGACTTGTGTGGAGCTGGTGTGCTGGTGATAGCAGCCAGAATGCAGGAGCTCACAAACAAACAAGCAGAGGGAGGAATAAAGGAAGGCAGGAAGACAGGTGCCTCTTGGGCAAACACTTGTTAAATTGACAAACTTGTAGAAAATGATTAAGGCTCTCGCTGTTCCTGGTCCAGAGGGGCCCTAAGCTGCTGCCTTGAGCTAAGATACAAAGGTAGTTCCTTGGGAGCCTACTGTGGACAGGGCACAGAGGGAGGTGAAACAATTACTGCCTGTCTCTGTGGTGCAGTCTCTTGTCAACTGTTATTTATGTTTCCCCAAATGTTGCAGTCTTTTTACAGGGAAAGCAGGCCCTGCCAATCTATGGCAAAATAATTGCAGCCACCTTTCACTCTGCCACTCTTCCCCCTCTCTCTGCCTCCCTCTCCCACTGTCTCTTTCTTGCCATGGCTCACTCTCTCCACCTCCGATTTACCTTGGACTCCTGCGACAAAGAATTGTGATGGAACCTCTGCTGGGAATTTGGATTGCTCACAGACTGGTGGGGGTGGGTGCTCTCTGGTGCTTTGGACCCTGCTGTGACCCCTGCTGGAAGCTACCCTAGGAGAAGAGACCCATGCCACTACAGCAGCCCTTGCTGAAGGCATGTTGCGCCAGTCTTCTCTATAAACTTGCAATTGAGGTAGTGTAAAAGTTCTTCCCTGTTCTTTGGAGGTGAAATATACTCCCAGGAACTAAGTCAGATGATGTACGCATGGGGTTTCAGCTGTATGGACCTCACCGGGGTTTAAGGAGAAAGGAACGGTGGTTATAAACCTACTTTCCACCCCATCCTCCTACTTCTGATGCCTGTTGCCCCTGCACTTGATTTTCTTTGGAGGTCTCTATCTGGGCAGCAAAGAGTCAAACCAAGGACTTCAGATTGGGACAGCCTGTGCTAATAAGCAACCTGAAGCAGCCAAGGCTATGCCAGGGCTGAGTCTGTAATTGCTTAGTACAAAAATGTGGTGCAGGGTTAAAGTGGCAGTGAGCAGTTCCTGAAGATTATCTTTATCAGGGACCTAGTGTCTTCCAGCAGCCCCTGGGGTTTGTTTAACAGAGGAGCCTATGCTGTTTTCTGTCAGTGGTACCACAGCCCAGACAACAAGGTAAATGGAAACACACAGAGACCTTTGCCATCTCTTTTAGTCTCTCTGAGAGCAGTGATGCTTTCAAGGAAAGCCATCAGCACTTGGATGTGGTTTCAAACTTGGGGCTTCCCCTCACCTACTGTTCTGTCCACTGTCCCCCCTTCCCTTCATTCCAGATATGCGCAGAGCCTGTCAGGAAAGGGTTAAGTGCTGCTTACCCCAGCCAGCTTTGCGTATTTAAAGTGAGTAAAGGTTTAATTACCAAATGATGACAGTGTCATATGGTTTTGGTGATGGCGCGTGGCATTCGATGAATGCAGAAGAGGGGAGGATGTGAGAAAGACACTGAGTGGCAGTGGGGAAGCGAGGAAGCTAAAAATGCCAAAGACAGTAAAACATCTGTAATTTGCAATTCACTAGTGTTCGCTGATTGCTCATGGATTAAAGATTAAAATCTATTCTCTGGCAGATGGGGGAGAGAGAGAGAGGAAATTCTTACGAGCATGTTTTGCATCTGCATTTCATTCTGCTCCTCTTTACAATAATCACGGATGAGGAAATAAACCCAGATCGGGGCTGGCAGGAGGCGGGGAAAACGCATAATATAGGCAGGACTCAGCGTGCCTCTCCTGCTTGGGAAATGCCAGGCAGAGAGGGAAAGAAATTGACATCAGGATTGCTCTCCTTGGTGCCTGGGACTCTCTTTTTGCTGCACAAGGATGAATGTTCCCAGGAGGCTTGGAAGTGCCAAGAGCCAGAGCAAAGTCTTTCTTCTGGTCACCCCAATTCTGCATTGGGGGGTTTCTTTGATGGGAAGGGGACGTTAGCCATCTGTCCTGTCTCAAGGGATGACTGAGTCTGGCTACAGTGTCCATGACGTGATGTTAACGCTTGCAGGCAAACAATACAAGTAGAAATAATGTTTGCAAGTATAAATCATTTTTATAACTTCAGCTAATCAGAGTCTGTCCCTTTTATGGGCATGATGAGCTCTCTCTCTCCCTCGCTCTCTCTTTCTCCCTCTCTCATTCTGACTCTCACACAGGGTTTCTCAAGTGTGCAGGACATTAAAAGAAAAATGGATAATAAAACTGCAAATGCAGGGCCTGCTCCCGAGAGGTGCTGGGTACTCATGACTCTGGTTGGCTTCACTGGAGCCAGCTTTCATGGTGAAGCCCATGATCTGAAAGGTATGGTGCAACCTTAGGATAACCTGGCAGCTCTGTGGCGGTTAGGGATCTCTCCCCCAGTGGAGGAACAGACCTGGTGGTCTCTGTGTGAAGTGCCATGGGCAGACCTGCCTGGTCTGCAGAAATTGTGTTCTCTGGAAGGAATAAGGATCAACTGAAGTGATCAGGATAGTGGAAAGGGGTTCACCATGCATGGGTCTTGCTTCTGGAACCGTTCTTTAGGTGTTTGTTATACTGCAGTATAAGCTAGTGCAGGGGAGGGACTGCAACTCATTTCTGCTCCAGCTGCCTCCTGCTTCACACAGTGCTGGGGTAGCTCCACCCATACTAACAGGTTTTTTTTCTGTGGGAGTAAAATTTTGTTGGGTGACTTTGGAGATGTTGCACAAAGATAATGGTACAACCTATCCATGAGAGCAGTTGCTCTACAAGCAGCCTGCATAGCCATAGCTTTTATTATAAAGGCATACCTATATGTAAATTCATTCTTATATCCCCACGTCCATCTTTATGCACATACAGAGACATCCTGAAATCTTAGTCTTCATCCAACAAACCCATGCATTCCTGCCATTCAAATATTACCATGATTTTTGGTGCATAGAAATGAGAAGGTGAGTAATCCAGATGGAACTTAGACTGGGCCAGGCCCCGTTCAAATGGATAGTTGCTGTGAAACTGGGAAAAGGAACTGGTCTAAATGTCCTTGAGGTCCCCCATGCCACATCCCTCTTCCACTTGTGACCTAGTTCCAAATCTCCCATACCATGTTCCTGCTTGGCTTCATGTCCCCCTGAAGTAACCCCATATCAACTCACATCCACCAGATTGTTTCACAGTCAATATCCAGATCTTTGTAAGTTGTGAAAACCCACTTTGATGGGGGTGGCAACCCCCATCAATAGGCCCTGAGGGCTATTTGTGCACTTAACTGGCCTGACAAGCCTCACACCCACACACTCTCTGCCAGTTGGTCTGTGAGTTTTCATTTCATCTGAGACCTGGCCTTTTGCTCCTTGTTTGACTTATGTTCTAGGTACACTTGTCTTCATCTCTGTCTTGTAGAAGGATCTCAGACTAAGACTTAGCTTTGTCTTCAGTCTTGTTGATAGTATCATCATATTATGCTGCTCCTGACGGGGTTCCCTGGATGGATCCTGAACCTAATTCAACACCTTGTCTCATCCAAGGATGCTGATGGACCCTGTTCTGGCAGTCCTGTTTAGAGGCTGTGAAACTGTGCTCTGGCTGGTGAGTGTTGCCTCTACTGTGGTTGCCTTTGGTTCTTGGCTTATATCCTCTGCCATGGAGCAGCCCTGCTCTTCTTGCTCCTTGGTGCTGTTCAGCCTGCTCTGACTGGAGTGCTGGGCTTGCTCTTTCTGCCAGTTGTGACTATGGTTTTTATATTTAAACTGTAATTTTCCTGGTTAGTCAAAGGAGAGATCTGTCTAGCCCTGGTCAGTAGGAACATTTCTCCTATCCCAGGTCTCCTGACAGTACCCCCTTTCCTTTTGCTGCATGTTTTCAGCCCTGCTCCAACTGCTGTACTGTGGTTTTTCCTTTTCCTATCCTTAGTCTGGACCCAAATCCCAACCTTAACCTTTCAGGTTCAAAGTGACCAGGCCTGACTGGGCAGTGGCTGTGGGGTTCTGTCTAGAGCTTTGCAGAAATCTTAGAGTTATGTTTGGATTCTGTTTGTGTTTAGGGGTGGGAGAAAGGTAAAGCATAGGGAGGTATTGCTGTGGGACTGTTAATGGGCTATCAGATATAACCTGGAGCTACCAGAAAAACTTAGTGGGGAGATGTGTTTTGTTTGAGTAGTGCCTGGTTACTGCTTGCTTACATTGTAAGCGAAAATTTAGGGCTCATGTTAGAGTTGAGAGAATGAAAAAGCTGAGCTGTAGTATGTAGGTTGGGGCTGGAAAGATTCTGCTGAAGGAAGGTGGATAGTGCCAAGATCTGTCATCTGATAGAATTTTTTTTTTAATCCGGGGAGCAACTGATAAGTGTAGGGGTGTTGTGTAAGTCTTTACATAATTATTTTTATATTTACATTTGATAAATGGGAAGGAAGGTGTCAGAGTGAGAAAAGAATGTGCACAGGAGGAGAAAAAAAAGTATGTATGGGTAAAAAAGGGAACCAGCATTTGATTAAGAAGAGGAAAGTGATCTCTCTGAATTGGGTCGCTGCTGTTGGACCACTGGGAAAGCGGTGTCTCTGTTTGCAAGTGATCTGTTTCACCAAGCGAAAAAGATGAGGCAGAGCAGAAGAAAAGCTGAAGAAAGATCAATGAGAGGAGGGGGACAGCATGGCAGATTTAATTAATTACTGCATATTAAAATGTTTGTTTACAGTAACAAACAGCTACAAGAGGTCTGATGTTAATTAATTTACAGCATTTTTCACCAGTCCCTTTGCCGTTGCTGGCAGTTAAGGAGGTAACACTGTGGCAGGTAAGATAATGTCTCTTTGGATTTACAGCAGCATCTCAGAGGTGAGCTGGGAAAGCTGCACAGCTCTGACTGGCTGCGTCTGCATGGCACAGGATTCAGGGGATGTTGTCCAGCCGATGAAAGGGATGCTGTTTCCCAGCCTGGGCAAATGGTGCTCCAGCACAGCTTGGGAGCTGGGCGGTGTGAGGGTGTGTGCTTGGGTAAGAAAACCAGACTTTTTGGGATGGGGTTTCAGTGTCATGTTGGTTATGTTGCAGGGACAGGTGTTCTGTGAGGTTGCACCTAATTTCATTTTTGTGGGTTCTGCAGCTGCAAAGAAATCTGGGCTGCCTCTCTGGTATTCAGGACTGTAATATAATCTTTCCAGGGTTGGCATGTAGAGAATCACAGTCTCCACCACGTGTGAAAAATTCTGGAGTGGTGTGTGTCCTGCCCCAAAGGTGGATGTGGTCAGTCTCTATGGGCATTTAGCAATTTTGTTCCAAGCTGTGATCGTTTAGGTATTGATGGGTTGATACCAGGGGAGAGCAAACCTGGTAAAGAGTTTTGCAGCTGGAGGGAATATGCCTAATCCTGGGCATCTTCCTTTGAACAAGTCAGCGTTCAGGCCCCAGGGAAATCTACATGTGTCTTCCTCTAGCCCAGCATGGCTTCTCCGCTGTCTTGGGTCAGGACCACCACCACGTGGTCACAACCCCCCCTCCTCCCCCTCCCCTCCCGGTAAGATGGGGAAGGATAAGAAAAAAAAAAAAGTGGAACCTCGTGAGTTGAGATAACGACGAATTTTTAATAATACCACACAAGGAAAGCAAAAGAAAGGAGAATGTAACAACAAGACAAGATATAGAATACAATGGAAAACACTGATACAATGAATATCTCACCACCAAGGACTTCACAAAAGAGACCTTTCTCTGGGATAGCTTCCCCTTATATCCCGGGCATGACATCAACATGGTATCGAGTATCCCTTTGGCTATTCCTACCTCCCAGCTTCTGTGAGGAATTAACCCTATCCCAGCTGGACCCAGGACATCTGCCCATTCACCTTATGCTCTAACCTCACTCCTTACTTAAATGGTGTTTTGGAGGGCAAAGAAGAGATGGTATTTTTGCACCACTGTCATGATTGTGCTATAGTTGTGGCTAGATGCCCTCAAAGTGGATGAGAAGGTCTATGTGAGCTGAGAATCACAGAATCATAGAACAGCCTGGGTTGACAAGGACCTTAAAGATCATCTAGTTTCAACCCCCCTGCTGTAGGCAGGGTTGTCAACCACTACAGCAGCTGCCCAGGACCCCATCCAGCCTGGCCTTGAATGCCTCCAGGGGTGGGGCATCCACAACTTCTCCAGACAGCCTGTTCCAGTGCCTCACCACCCTCTGTGTGAAAAAATTTCCACCTAATATCCAACCTAAATCTCCCGTCTCTTAGTTTAAAACCATTCCCCCTCGTCCTGTCATTATCAATCCCTGTAGTTGCTCCCCCTCCTGTTTACAGGCTCCCTTCAAGTACTGGAAGGCCACAATGAGGTCTCCCCGGAGCCTTCTCTTCTCCAGCTAAACAAGCCCAGTTCCCTCAACCTTTCCTCATAGGAGAGATGCTCCAGCCCTCTGATCATCCTTGTGGCCCTTCTCTGGACCTGTTCCAAGAGAAAGTGTGTCAGGTCCTAACAGCAGTGTGTGAGCTCTGCAAAGAGAGAGGTAAACCCCTAAGGTTATTCATAAAGCTCTGTCTGTTGCTCTGAAACAGAGTGCTTAGCAGAGGTCTGAGAAGCCCTTTCACACACTGCGTAATGTGCTTATGGATGGTCAGGTAATTAAGCATGGAGAGAGCAAGGCTGAGCTTAAAACCTCTGATCCTGGTCTCACTGGTGTTAACACTAGCAAAGAAGCAGTACAGGAAGTCTGGATTTTGTACCTGGCTGGTTCCTCAGGCTGATAGAGCTGTGCTTTGTGCTCCTTCTCTGTGAGCCCTTTGTAAATGCAGCTGTCTCTTGCTCCTCTTGGTAGTTAACACCATGGTGAAGGTAAGTCAGATTTTACTCCACTCCTACCAACACTGAAGGCCTCCAGGCTGAAACCCCAGCTGGAGTAGATAAGTCTTGTTTCCTGAACTTCACTGGACCTCAGCTGTGCCGGCTGTGGGAGACAGCTTCTGTCTTCCAGCTGTCTCAAGGGAAAAAAGTCATCTCCCACTTTTGAAACTTTTTTGGAAGTTCTTCATCAGCGTTTCTCTATGTGGCTGCAGGTGGGCTTTGTTCTTATTTATTTGTGGGCCTTTGCTGTAATCCCATAATTGATCTTTGTAGTGGCCCTGATACCAGCCCTGTCACTATAATTGGCAGTTAACACTTGTAATTGATCCTGACTGTATCCCTCTGGCAATTAGCTCTTGTTACTGTGTTTCAGTTCCAAGTCCTTGATACCTAGTGTTAAGAGGTCCTAACACTGGCCTGCTTAAACTGCGCTTTGCTGGTTGTAATTTGACCTGCTATAACTTTGGACATGAGCCATTCTGCTCCGCCCTGATCTCCACCATACCCTGATCTCAGCATTAACACTCCTTGTAATTCTCCCTTTTACTGACCTCTGCAATCAATCCCTGTAACAGACAATCATAACAGTAATTGGATGATAATCGGCAGAATATCGCACTCTACCAGGGAGATGTGCTGAAGCACAGGACCCAGAAAAACTGGGTTAACTTTTTTATTAATGAAACATTCAGATTGCCTTCTGTGAGTGCATGTAGGTAGTCTTAACTGGGTGGGTGCCTCTTCGCATCTCTGTCACGGCACTAAATAATTTCCATATCCCAAAGAGAGAATACAGAAAGTGGTGGGCTAAGAAATGACAAAGGGTTGCTAGGTGCTATGTGTGGCAGGGTGAGAGGAAATTCTTCTAAGTATCATGTTGTTTCAGAGATAAGCCTGCAAGGCAGCAAAATCTTTGCTGATGAATGATTTCTCAAGCCGTTAACGGGCTGAACATAGCTGAACATCTGGGGAAGACACCGGAGCAGCTGTTGCTGCTCTTTAACTTTCTCTCTGCTTTGCCTTTAACCAGAAAAGTGCTGGCAGAAGGTTACAAATGGGAAAAGGGCTTGCTCCCAGGGCATGTGTATCCTTGCCCTGAGAAGTTACACGGCCCTACGAACAGACCATAGTGCAGGAGATGCGTGTTTGCATCTGGCAGTTCTAATGAGAAGGAGACCTGTGGCCCTCTGAGAGCTCTGTAGACACATGTGGCTCTTGGTCCATCTGAAAATTCTTTTGTGTGACTATTTGCTATTTCCATGGTTAATTCCAAGCCACAGCAGTAGGAGCAGATAACTTTAGTGTCTTCAGATGTCTTACATAGGAATGAAAGTTCTTTTGAGGGTGAATTGCTGAGCATGTTCCTATTGCAAGGAATACTCAAACAAGGAACTGTCTTGTAGAAAGCCCTTCCTTTTTAGATCTATGAACAGGAAGAGGTAAAGGCTAAACTTATAACAGCTTATTTTTACTATGAAAAAATGTCACTAATGTTGGTGCCAAAAGGGAACACAGAAAGCTGCTTTGTTATGGGTGTTTTAGCATAGTTCTCCTTGTGCTGTGAAGTGAATAGAGATTTCAGAGACCCAGGTTTCAGTCCTGCCTGTTGTGTGAACTAAACTGAACAGTGCCACCTCTCTGCATCCTGTTTCCTCCCTCTGTCTTGTCTGTTCATGGTGTGGCAGATGTAGCATATGGGGCCCTGGACTCCAAATACAATTGCAGTAGGTTTGTTACAATACCAGTAACATGCTGACTAGGTACAGGGGAGTTATTCCATTTCATTTCTGACACATGGTGGACAAATTGGGTTAGGAGGTGGCTGAATATCTCCATGAGAGCCATGTACTAGTGATTTTTATAGGGTGGTCAAACACTGGAACAGGTTTCCCAGAGACGTTGTGGAGTCTGCATCCTTGGAGAGATGTAAAACCTGACTGGATGCAGCCCTGAGCAATCTCATTGTGTTGACCCTGGTTTGAACAGGGAGGTTTGACTAGGCAATCTCCAGAGGTCCCTTCCTACCTCATCCAGTCTGTGATTTTGTGTTGTAAGAGCATCACAGAGGTTCAAAGAGATCCTGGATGGTCCTTCTGGTACAGGCACTGTGGAACGTGGCCCTGAAACTGTCTCTCAATGGCCTCCTGGAAGTCTTTGATGCAGGAATCTTGGCAGTGCTGTGGAGCTGTAGGTATCTCTAGGACCTGTAGCATGGTCCAGGAAGGATGCAGTACTTCAGAGAGGCCTTTAGGCTGGCTGCTAACAGCCATGGCTCTCCTCCACCAGGACTGCATGTGCCATGGAGGGCCAGCACAACCTCTTATCTTGTGTTTCTTTTTTTTTGTTAGTAACAGTATGTGTGGGTAATAGCATCAGCTGCTCCTTGTGAGACTTGGGTTACTCCCTTTAACTAAAATAACATGGTTAAATAACAGCCGAGAACACACCAGAGCAGGGAGGAGTCACACTTCCTCATGAGAGCTGTGCCTGCCAGCTCTGCATAGCTCCCACACCACTGTCTCAGAGCAGTCGTGTGTTTATTTTCTTTCCTCGTGTGTGTTGGTATTTCACTTTTTTCCCTGACAGAGATAAATGATTTCTTTAGATCTGAATAATAAGTAAGTAAAATAAATGTGCATGTCAAGTTGATAATTCTGACTCAAGTTCAGGCACATTGAAAACACACTCTGGAAAGTTTGTGTCAATTTTGACTCACAAGGGTTGTAGTGGCATTTTGTTTCCTAGTCTTTGCTTCCTGTTGTTTTGTTCTTCAGGCTTCTAGTTCTTTCTAGGCTGACTTAGCACAAATAGGATTGAGAGCCAAACCCACCAGTGACTAATGTGCCATGCACTGGAGATGCAGCTAGAAACCAGAAATGGGCAGAAAGGCTAGCCTGAAGGTCTGAGTTGTGAGGCTGCTTTAGGTAAAAGGGAAGCCTTTCTCTGCAAGATCTTGTCAGCTTGCTAGACTGGGAGCTGAGGCTTGAAGAAAAATGTGGGCTTGAATGGGTTCACCATATAATTGAGACTTGGCAGTATTTTCATCATCTGAGAGTATATCCAGAATATACCTGGTTTCAGTCTTCTTTCACTGCAAATTGTTGAAGCAGGTGCTGTATGTCATTACCAATCAGTGCAGAATGTAGTGGAGTGGGGACCTTGGCCTTCCTAGGAGCCCCTAGGCACTGAGATCATACTTTGTACTGGATGACAGCATATGGTCAGAGGGTGATCTCAGACAGGGCCTGATTGTGCGTATCATGTCTGTGGGGTTTTTATATGAAGTCAGTGAACTGCACTGATTTGCATTAGTGGAGTGTCTGGTGCATTGACTTCAGGAATGCTGCTCCTGATTTACACCACTGCAACAGTGATCATAGGCTAAGCAGGTGCAAATGTACGTATTTGATGAAGACCTCTGCCTTCCCTCAGAGTGGTTTTGGAGTAGCTTGCCAGTATATTTTTGCCTGTGAAGCCTCTAATTCTTCTGTGAAGAACAAAGCAAATGTTATTTCACAAGGAGAATACAATGTCTCTCTTGATAGAGGCAGCCTGTATAAATCTGTAGTATTAATACCAACAATTATTATTATTATTGGGTAATCTCCTGTTCAGGATTCTGAGTGTGCAGGCAGTTCCTCTGCATTTTGACAGGCTGGTGGCCAGTAAGAAAGCATTAAAAATGATGCAAGCATTTAGCATTTGTGAACTTAATTCTATAAACTTGATGGAGTGAAGAGAATCTTTTTGTTCTGTGCTGAGCTGAGAAATATCCTGGCACTCTGGACACCTGCCATCTTCCCTCTACTGTCTCTTTTATGTCCTGCTGTGAATCTGCAGTATCTTTTGCAGTGGCAGCAGCTGGCAGGACTCCGGTGCCTTTACCCCCTTGACAGCTTTTGGTATTTGTACAGCACCTAGCACTACACAGCCTAGGTTCCTGTGTGGGCCTCCTTAGGGCTCCAGTAGTGAATGTGATAAATAATGACAATAAAATATCTCAATAATGAACAACATGACCCGGTAAATCATTGACAGCTAGAGCAAGTGTTTCCTCTTTGGTAAATAGTCACCCTCATATCTGTATTATTCTTTCATCTTTTTATTGTCTTTCCCATGCTAACATCGGACAGCAGCCAAACAAATCCATGGGGTGTATATGCTGGAGCAGATCCACAACCTCAGTGGAGGTGCTGGGGTGTCGATAGAGCCACGCTGATTTATGCCATTGCACTGCAGCCCCCCTGTCCCTAGGACAACCCTCCTGTAATGCTAAACTGGGTGTATCATTCCTGTAATCACTCAGTAGGCATATTTCTGAGAATGAGATCTGAGCCAAGAGCAGAAATCTAATTCAGGATCTTGGACGATCTTTCATTCTTCTAACTGGTGGCCTTGGGCTCAGAGTGACTGACTCACACAAGGAAATGACTGTGACCTGTACGTCGTTACTACTATGTGTGCACGTAAGGGCAATTGAGTTGGTTGATATCTGATGAAATCGCTGATGACTTTTTGGTGACCTCTGATAGAAAGGTCACGTTTGAGACCAGGAGATTTTTTTTCTGCATAGTGGTCTGTCATAAACAACAGCACCTCGTTTCCACATGCTGGTTCTGCAGGAAACAGCAGCAGTCCAGCATTTCCAAACTTGCCTTTGTAAAAGTTGGGGTCTGAACCTTTAGTTAGCTTAAATCAGTGTAGGTGGCTGGGAGTCAAAGGAGCTTTACTTATCTCTGCCAGCTGGTTCTTAAATGCAAGGGTAGGCACTGAATACTGTGGGGTCTCCAGATTTCTATCGCACCCCCTGAACGGGTGTGCTGCTTATGCTAACTTCCGAGTAACAGAACATTCTTAGTAGTAGAGAATGTACATTTTGAAACCAAAGCTTTGTTTTAAAGTCTTGAAAATGTTTGCCAGAGAGCAACATACATGTGATCTCTTGTAGGTCACTGGAGCTTGCATGTGTCTGGTTTGTCTGCAATTTACAGTAGTTAGTAGCAAATGAAGAGAGAATTGGGTCACATGCTATCTGGTTCAGTCCCAAATGCAATGGCTGATGTTTGGGGAAAATCAGCGAGTGGTAAGAGAGATGAATTAAGGGGAGGCTGAAACCTGTTCCTTCTGGCTGCCCAAAAGAGGGACTGTGTGCAAACTTGGAGGCTATGGACCACAATATGGAAAATAGGTGTGGGTTAGAAACGTCAGCCTCCCAAACTGTGGGGCTGACAGGGAGCCAGAAAACCATGCGGACCAGAATATATAACCTGCAGCCTATGGCCCATAAAAGTGTTATCTTTCTTCACCAGTGAGCTGTCCTGCCTCCTGTCTTTGCTTGTCATGTGGCTGACCTGTCTTTCACTTGAAGACTTTGTAGTGCTGACAATGTGTGTGTATATATGTGTATATATATATAAGTGTATATGTATTTTTTTTAGGAGCTGCCCCACCAGTATGATTTCCTGCTGATGCCATTGGAGCCTAATCCCAGCTCTGCTGCTGCTCTGCTGTCAGCCAGGACCCAGGTCTCCATACTGCCGTGTGTAGTATGCGATTGTTGAGTTGGGGCTGTTTGGCATATCTCAGAATCAGGCTGTTCTCCAGTCCTTGCTGAGGCTTCTCTCTCATGCACTGGGATTAGGGAGGCGGTGAGGAAGAGTACTGACACACTGGTGATGACTAAGAGGTCTTGGGCTGAGCCTACAGTTGGAGAAAAGGATTAGGCTCAGTTGGCTTCACTGATGCTGTAGTCACTGCTGTCAGCAAAGGGTTTGCCTAATTCCATTACATGTTTTGGGCTACATCATCATATGTTACAGGCCAACTGAAGGAACATATGTGGCTTTCCACTAGCTAAGAACTGGCCCTCACCTCATGCTGCTGCTGCTCTGCTCAGCGCTGCTGCCATCATATGTACTTCTACTTGTCTGTGCCTCCCTTGTTGCCTATGGAAAATTGGCAGGACTGGGTATGGCTACCCTTCCTACCTGGACACTGTGTAGAATGAGCAATTGCAAAGCTCCAGTGGTAAAATGTTTTGAAAAGCCAGTGAATGGCTCTGAAAGGCCCCTTTCACATCCTGCACTAACAAATGAAGCTCCTTGTGCCATCAAAGTAAGATTGATAATGCCTCTGACATTTCATATTCAATATTCTGAATATTGAGAGGTATGGGTTTCCCTTGAGACACGAACCTTTCTGCTTCTCTCCCCCTTCATCTCCAGAGATCCTGCTGGAAGATGGGGGGTGGGGGATGGAGGAAAAGAAAAGAAAGACTTGGGGTGGGGAAAAGGAGAAAAATGACAGACGAGCTTTTTCCTTTTTTGACTTAATCAGCAGCAAGTCTCTCATTTCAGAGCCTGGCAAATGGAATTGTGCTTCTCAGCCACGATGAAGTATCCTGTTTCCCTACCCCCTACCCTGTCAGGGTCATTGAATAGGCTTCAAACCTAAAATAAAAATGTTCCTGTTTTTATGAACACTAGAACCTGTGATCAGTTTCAGTTGAGAACTTTTGAGAGGTCTGAGTTGAGAGGAGATAGGGAGAGAAAAAAAATAAAGGGAGCTCAAACCAACCTGAAGCAGACTTTTTATTTTTTTATTTGCCATGAGGAGGTAATCTAGATTATTTGTCTATGCAGATGACTAGGGATTGCTTAAAGAATGAGAACCAGAAAAAAAAATAGTTTCTAATCACATTTCTTCCCTCCCTATTCCGTCTCACTCCTTGATGTTGTGAAAGGATAAGCAGAGGTACCTGGAGCAACTGTAGATACCCAGAAATGTAATGCTGGACACACCCTTGCCAGGTGGGAGTTGTCCTAGCTCAGTTCTCTCTAAAGGCACTAGTCCGGATCAGTTTTCTGCTCCAGCTGCTTAGGTGCTGAATGAAAGACCCTAGATGCAGCTTTGTAATACTGTTTTCTGTCCTGTGACACCTGGAAAGGAAATAGTCTGTATTTCCTGCTGTGGAATGTTAATACCTTAGCTGATGTCACCCTGTGTGACTTGTGTGTCTCATCAAATCCACCTCAACCAGAACATGGATGAAAAAACCTCATGTACACTCTGTCACATATACTACCGCAGCCAGTCAGATGAGGTGGCCTAAGTTCCATCTGGTCAAGCTGGAACAGGTGGACAGGTGTTTTTGAAGGTTTTAAATTTCCCAAAGGAAATGTGCTGTGTAGCAATGAAATTTCCTCTGGCTGCATCTGGTTGTGGTACCATGCTGGTCTGCGTTGTATCCCTGGATTCATAGTGTATCAGGAAAGGGATCCTGTAACACTGACATCTCCAAGATGCTGCCTGTCCTCCGCTGTCCCCCTGAATGTCTCACACAGCTGCATGTGCTGACAGTCCAGAGGGCAAGCCTGTGAGCAGGTGTGATGGGTTAGCCCTTGGCTGGGGGCCAAACCACGCACACTCACTCACACAATTCCCACCCCCCATCCAAGAATAGGGGAGAGAGCTAAAGGGGTAAAGGGAAAAAAGGACTCGTAGGTTGAGATAAGGACAAATTAATAACTAAACTACAATAATATTGAAAATAATACTATATACAAATATACAAATGAGTGATACACAGTGATACTGCACCACCCCCCCTCCTCGATGACCAAAGGCTCAGCCTGTTCCTGGCTAATGATCCTGGAGAGGGGAGAGTCTGAGTGATACACAGTGATACTGCCCCGCCACCCGACGATAAAAACTCAGCCTGTTCCCAGCTAACAATCCTGGAGCAGGGAGAGTTGATCTCAGAACAAGGAGAGTCCTGAAACCACACTCACAATTCTGCCAGGCAGGGGGTGCACTATTCCTGGAGGCACTGACAGAATGGAGATAACAGTCCGAGTGTCCCAGACCGAGAGCTGACTGGGGTATGGGGGGAAAAGCGACCACCTGGCCCTGGCTAGTGATCCTGGAGAAGACAGGGTCCCGAAACTCATGGAACGGAGGTAACAGTCCGAGCGTCCCAGACCAAGAGCTGACCAGGGTGTGTGGTGGGGGCAGGGGGAAGGCCTTGGGAGAGTGATCCAGAGCCAGAAGAGATCCAAAACCAAAAGGGCCCCAGAACAAAAAGGAAAGGGACAATCTTCCAGAGGGTCCTCACCTATACACTGGGCATAACGTGTATGTTATGGAATAGATTATTGTCTATTCTGAGTTTTCAGTCTTAACCTGAGAGCAAATCCTAGGCTAGCAACCGGCTGTGCCTCTTTGCTCATCTGCCGACCTTAGCAGCAGCACAAAACATTGGTTCTTATCAGCTTCTTCTGAGCGCAAATCCAAAATACAGCCTCTTGCTAGCTATTATGAAGAAAGTTAACTCTGTCTCTGCTTGACTCGGGACATTCTCCACCCCTTATTCCATACCATTCACGTCATGCTCAGATCCCACAATTTTCCCTTAATCTATGGACCACCCCTCCATAACTTTATTGAGTTCATTTAGTCCATGACTTTGGGCTCCATCTGTCATGGCAGTCTTTCAAGGCAGGATAAAAATAATGCAAAGTCCACTCAGTTGGTAGAGTATATTGTTGGATGCAGGAGATGGATGCTGTATAGTCTCTGTTGCATGCTGCATCTGGAACTCACACTTTGGGTATACCCAGCACAGTCCATGTCCATGGTCTGCAAGCTGAGGATGTCAATCTCAGGGAAGCTGCTGGACATCAATTCTGATTCTGTTGAACCTGCATGATCCTTAATAGAATATCATTAGTATAATATATAACAATCATAGCAATGATAATATGCAATGGCAAGGTTATGCAGAAGTTAACACTGTACAACTAAATTTATTGGCCACTTTCACCCATCATCAAATGGTGTGTACCCTTGAGGTACACATCGAACCTCGCTGTCCTTCTGCATTACCCACCAAGTATACCCAGGCCCTTGAGCAAAAGCAATCCCACAAATAGGTTTACCTTTACCTGAGGCAGGAATAACCCAAGCTGTCTTCCCCAGCATATTCTTGATATGCACCACAGGGACTTTATCCCCATCTATAGTACGTAAAAGTTCTGACTGGACAGGACCAGCCCGATTGGCAGGTCCTCTCATGTTGACTAGCCAAGTGGCTTTTGCTAAATGTGTATCCCAGTTTTTGAAAGTTCCCCACCCCCCCACTGCTTTCAGTGTAGTCTTTAGCGTCCATTGTATTGTTCAATTTTCCCAGAAGCTGGTGCATGGTAAGGGATGTGGTACACCCACTCAATGCCATGTTCTTTGGCCCAAGTGTCCATGAGACTGTTTTGGAAATGAATCCCGTTGTCTGACTCAATTCTGTCTGGAGTGCCATGTCACCACAAAACTTGCTTTTCAAGGCCCAGAATAGTATTCCGGGCAGTGGCATGGGACATGACATATGTTTCCAGCCATCTGGT